>CAMZMU010000050.1:38902684-39052255 GCA_947311845.1 Poa pratensis | reverse complement strand
CTGTTGATCGATCACACCACATGTATTATTTGAGTTGTATTGCGTTTATTAACGAATCAATTTTTTCTTTTAGCCCTCTGGATCGAGCAAATCATCCGCATCTAAAGGGTCGAAAGGGAAGAAACGAGGCCCGTCGAAGCCGATGAAGGATGGTCAAAGGGTTATATTCGACATAGTGTCTGCTGATGGCGAACTGTTGGAACCCTTAGAGTGCCGCCGCAAATATATAAATCAATGCGGAGTTTCTGTTAGGGACTTGGTACCGATCACATTTCAAGAATGGAATAAGCCGAAGGACTTGACCAAGGCACTTACTTATGTCGACGACCACACAAAAGAGTTGCTTTGGGAGAGGATCTTGACAAAGGTCACCCTACCGCCAGATGTTGAAAACAACAAGCGGTGGAAGGATAAATTCATGGAGTGGACTTTTAAGAAGATGGCCGAACAATTCCGGACTTTTAAGAAAAATTTATGGAGCAGTTATTTAGAAGAGAAGGAAAAAGATCCAGATTATACTCCTGAATTCACTGGAGCACAAGTGAAGTTAAAAGCCCAGTGGCCCATATTTAAGAGGCAAAGAGAATCGGACGCCGCTGTGGCCCGATCGAATCAAAACAAGTTAAATGCTGCGAAGAAGATATATCACCACACTTTGGGGGCAGGTGGGTACAAGGCTGCCGTGCCTAAGTGGGAAGCCTTCGAAGCACGACTGCTTGATAACGGGATCAGGCCACAGACAAAGGACTGGCCCGATAGGTCCAAGTTTTGGTTGTTCGCGCATGGGGCAGGGTTGGACCCTGTGTCAGGGAAGATTGTTGCTCAGGGAAAATGGGCGGACAAAATTGTGTTTATAACCAAAGAACTTGAGAAGGCAATAGAGCTAGTTCGCAAAGGACTGTACAAAGTAGACAGAGAGAAAGACGAGCTGTCACTCGCACTCGGGAATCCTGAGAAAGTTGGACGATGTCGAGGCTATGGATCCGGAGTTAGTTGGTATAAAGGTTTTCCGGCAGACGCTGATACTTATAGAAGCCGTGAGAGAAAGAAGAAGGAGGACAGAGACCGGTTATCGGCATTGGAACAAAAAGTGCAGCAGATGCAGCATGACCTTATTAGTCAGAAAAAGGCATCTCAGCAGGAGATAGAAGGTCCTGAAGCCGCCCCATCTGATCAGCGGAAAAGCAGCGTGGGTTCCACGCAGCTACAACATTCTGAACACGAACCGGCGTCAGCTCACTACCCCGTGGATGATATCACAGAGAAGACAGACTGTGAGCTACATAGCACGATGAAGAACATGTCCTTCAAGGTGGCGGTCGGCTATGTTTTACCAAATGAGCCTGGAGCAACATACCATAACGGCCCAATTGCAGCTGGCTATTATCGTGTCGCGGTGGATGACATTGAGCCGTTATATGCTGATCTGAGTCTTGACATTCCTGGAGGTGACGGCGAGAAGACACTCGGAGAAGCCAAGAAGAACATCATTCTCTGGAAGAAGGAACACATCGTGTTTCCAAACTTGCCGCCAAGGGCACCAACTTCTCCGACTAGCACTCCCCCAACTCCTCCGAGTAGCGGTCCTCCCTCACCTCAAGATCCACCCTCCCCACATCAAGATCCCTCCTCCCCACATCAAGATCCACCCTCCCCACGTCGTGACGACGATCAGGACCCCAGCGCGAGTCCATCGCCCGCGCGGTCGCAGCAAGAGAGTACTGTGCGCACTGTTTCACGCAAGCTAAAGTACCCGTCGACATATACACAGAGGTGCAGTTTAAACTACCCGCAAGAAACTCGAGAGGAACGCGAGTTGCTAAAGCCTCTTCCAAAGAGAGCTTATGACTTGACTCCAGATGAACTCGAGAGGGAGGTGCGGGCTGATGTGAAAAAACAATTGGGACCGAAGCGGCGCCCGCCAAAGGAGGTGATACCACCGGAAAAAGTTGAAACTTTATTGAAGAACTTATCGAGTGGACCGCCGCCACAACCACCTAGTCCGCCTAGCGACTACGACCGTACTCTGGGCAAGGTAATTCGTGAAGAGAAGGAGAAGCAGACGGAGTCATTTCTTAGAAAGAAAGAGCAGATCAAGATGGCAGCAGAGAAGGAGAAGCAGGAGAAGGAGGCGGCATTTCGCCTAAAGAGGCAGCAGATGAAGAAATCCGGGAAACAAGTGCCCCAGCTTGGAGAACAGCCAAATCAGTCGGTCCCCGCGTTCAAGGTGATGCCCGATAAGGTAGTAGACCAAGGCACTTTTCGTATAGAGGACCCATACCCCACAGAGTATGAGTATGCATGGCAATATGTCTACGGGAGCACCCTGGTCAGACCTGAGCTCGTCAACTCTCTGACGACACAACTGCGCCGTTTGCATACGTGGTATGAGCATGCCGTAGAGGCCAAACATGATGCTTTCTGGGTTTCAGTCAAGAAAGAGCATTTCCAATTCCAGGATGACTTGATGTATGTGCCGTTTTCGGAAATTTTTCAATTATTCAACCAAGACTCCCTCGACAAAGCCCTCGTCAGTTTGTATTGTTTGTAAGTGATTTAGTTTTGCAATTTAATTAAGTCTCTAGCTCAGCTCGTTCGTTGTGAATTATCTAACTATATTATTATGTATGCAGAATGAAGATCACTGAATGCAGAAACCGCGTCTTTAGTATTGGGTTCATTGACCCATATTTCTTTCATTCAGTTGTCGTCAAGTACAATGCCGAAGTCATAGAGAATAACTTGCTCAAGTGTTTAGTGAGGCAAAATACCTGCGAAGAAATACTTTTTCCTTACAACTTCTCGTGAGTGTTATTTTACCTCTTCTATCCATTCTATTTTGCTTACTCCTTGTTTTTAGTGTAGTCGATGAATCATGGACATATAAACGTGTGCAGAGACCACTGGATTTTGCTAATCATTAGAGTTGACCAAGGAGTCGTTCAAGTCATGGACTCGTTAAGGAAAAGTATGGACTTGTGGGACGACCTGAAAGAAATTCTTGACAAGTAATTTCAGTCATCATCACTCTATATCGACCTCTTTCGTTCATTTTGTGATATCAACTAATTAATAACTCATTTCATTATTTTCTTCTGCCGGGCAGGGTTTGGGAACGGTTTAAGAAGAAGGTTAAAGGGAAATGGGAAGATAAGCTGTATTTTTATGAAACCAACGTAAGTATAGTAGTACATATATATGTCTGCGCAACTATTTAATTTCAGTTTCAATACCATTATCATGCTTGATTGTTATTTTGATTAAATTCTTTTTTTTGTAAAGTGGTGTATGAAGCAGGCACAAGGGACAAATTTATGTGCCTACTACGTTTTCGAGTACATTCGTCTTTTTGTCACTGAGCGGAATAGAGAAACCAGAACTGCAAACGTATGTATACAATATTCAAATATTAGGTTGAATTTCATTCATAAATTAATTTATGATGATTTCAAACACCTCACACATATATTTCTTATATTGATCTAGATGGAAAAAGATCGGGACAAGCTACTACCACAGCTGCGCCTAAAAGCAATTCAAGAGGAATTGGCGGGATTTTTGAACAGGGAGGTCCTGAACAAAAACGGAGAATTTTATCACGGTGATACTTATTGTATTCCGTAGAGAAACATGCTTTCGGTGTAGTAGCTGTCCGTCCTTGACGTGTGAGAAACATGCTTTCGGTGTAGTATAAACTCCCGGCCATGCATGTATGTTATGAATCATACTCCCGGTCGTTAATTATGTGTATGACTTTATGTATATGATTACTTATTATGTGTATGACTTTATGTGTTTGTATGATTACTTATTATGTGTTTTCTACTAGTGAAAAAAAAGAAACAAAAAGCAAACAAAAAAACGAAACTAAAATATAAAAAAAAAGCAGAAACTCTTTGGTCCCGGTTGGTAATACCAACCGGACCAAAGGTTCCCAGCCATGACGCGCGCCGCGCTGCCCACGTGGGGACACTTTGGTCGCGGGTCGTGGACACCCGGGACCAAAGGACCCCCCCCCCCCCCCCTAGTCCCGACCCTTTCGACCTGGGTCCAGAACCGGGACGAAAGGCCCTCTGGACCCGCGACTAAAGGTCGGTTTTCTAGTAGTGGGCGTAGTTACCCTCTTAGGGGATTTGTCATGGAGTTCCGGTTTCTTTCGGTTCAGTTTCGGTGTCATGAGTGGTAAGTTTGGTTCTCTTGTTTTCTTGTTTTGTACCTTTGTTTATGCTTGATCTATTTTGTAAGTGGGTTCTCATCACTTCATATCAGTTCGGCCGTTTGCTTTTATTTATAAAGCGAGGCGAAATTATATTTTGAGGAAAGCGTCAAGCATCCAAACCGCGACACGATCGATCCAATCATCAAGCTGTTAGAAATTAAATCAGATCCTTTCCCATCTCCAAGTCCAAGGGATTTGGATTTCTACTATAATTGACTTTGTAGGTCTAATATATTTATGGGTAGGGGTATTACAGTTTCACACATATATTCTATACGGAGAATTAAATAATAAAAAGAGGGAGTCCAACCTTACATCTTATGGCCAACTACTGCAACACATATTAGGATCCCATGGCTTTCCCTTCTTACAGTGCCAAGGATTGGGAAATGGTTTTCCGTGATGGCCTCAGGCAAGGCGACCCTCTCTCACCCTTCCTTTTCAACATTGTTGTCGATGTGCTTCAGCAACTCCTCCTCCAGGCTTCCCGTGATGGCCTCCTCCTTCACCCTCTGGTGGATGACCTCCAATGCCCCATCCTTCAATATGCGGATGATACTCTCATCATTATTCGTGCTGTCCCTGATCACGTGGCCAACCTTAAACGCCTTCTTGATGATTTCACCGCCGCCACAGGGCTAGCCAGCAATTTCCACAAAAGCACTTTTGTCCCAATTGCCACGGTTGCTTCGGTGGCGTCTGATATGGCCTCCACCTTTGGTTGTGTCGTGTCTTCCTTCCCACAAACCTACTTGGATTTTCCTCTCTCCACCTACAAACTTGGCCTTTCTGACTTTGGTCCAATTATTTCAAAAAGTGATATGCGCCTCTCTGGTTGGCGTGGCCGCTGTCTTCCGATCGGTGGGCGCCTCCTTCTTGTTAATTCTGTTCTTACCGCCATGATCGCGCATGCCATGGCTGCGGGTCTTCTTCCTGCTGGGGTCATTGAGGCATTGATAAACGGAGACGTGCTTTCTTGTGGACGGGGGAAGAAACATGCTCTGGCGGCCATTGCAAAGTTGCGTGGAAAGATGTTTGCTCTCCTAAATAAAAAGGGGGCCTTGGTGTACTCTCCATCCCGGCTCAAAACTCAGCGCTTCTCGCTAAATTCCTATCCAAGATGCACTTCGACTCTAATGCACCTTGGGATTGCTAGTTCCGTCGCCGCTACGGTTGGTCTTCTAACCGAGACCTTGGGGACAACCACCGTCTCGATACTCTTGTTTGGAAAAGCATTGTTGCCGGCCTTCATCTCACGTGTCAGCATTGGCAATGGGTTATCTTCCTCCTTCTGGCTGAACCTTTGGCTGGGTGACTCTACCCTTGTCGATCGCTTCCCTGCCCTCTACTCTCATTCCACTAAACCCAACGCCTCGGTCTCCTCCGTGCTTCTTTCTCATCTTGCGGATCAACTTGTTCCTCGGCTTACTAATGTAGCCTTGGCCGAGCTCATCGTCCTAAACACTGAACTCCTCTCGGTTACCCTCTCTCACACGACGCCGGATACTCGTTCTTGCCGTTTCACTAACAAACCGCTTTCAAACAAGAGTTTCTACTCCGATGCTTTTAAGCTTCTGCAGGTTGATGAACAAGCACCAAGATTTTGGGGTAGCTCGGCCCCTCTTCAGTGCAAGATTTTTTGTTGGCTTGCTCACCACCGCTGGCTACCTACCAACGACCGCCGCTTCCGCCACTAGCTCACTGATGCTGCTACTTGCCCCTGCTTCCCTCTGGATGAAGACACCGACCACCTCCTGATCCAGTGCTCACGGGCACAGGAACTTTGGGACTATTTCTCCCTCAACAATGCTATGCTCAGCACCGTATCTGACCTTTGGACCAACCGCTGTACGATACCTGTGATGGCCACTGTCTGCATTGCCGTTGCATGGACAATATGGAAGAGACGCAACTCCCTGGTGTTTAATGCCATCGACAAAGATATTTTGGTTGCTGCCCGCCGCTGCATCGAGGATCTTCGTTTATGGGCGAACCGCTGCTCCACCCGACATCTGCTACTGCCCTTATATCCTGGTGTAATAGATTTGATCCACCTTGATGTTGTAATTTTTCTTTCCCGCAATCCTCTAAAACCTTTGTAATGCACAATGTAATTTTGTTTCATTGGTTATTGAAATGTTCAGGCTGGTGTAAGCCCGCTGTAGTTCCATTAAAAAAAATGTTTTTATTACATCTTATGGCCAACTACTGCAACCCTATGAGACCATAGATGGTGAAGAAATGGGTAGACAAATTTCACACTACCATCATACAATTACAACTACATGATAAAACATGACCAAACCTTATAGCATAACCATATGTCCTACGGTTTCCTAAGCCCTAGGAACGTAAAAATACTTATAATGTAAACACTTGACAATGATAAGAGGAATATAAAATACAACACAATTTGAAAGCATAACTTCAGTAACTCGATTGCTAGCATGAAAACAACACAATAAATTTATTAGGGTTTCGATCTACACAAATTCTGAGGGGACGGTAGTCGATGATGAAGATTGTGCAAGTGTTTTGGTGGATTGGTGGCGATGGTGATGAAGATCCATCTACCCACATCAACAAGGTGTTGGTGTCGATGGTGGGGAAAATTTTGCTTTTGGGGGTAGAGGAACAACATAATTTGCCCCCGCACGGAGTAGGAAAAAACTTTCTGTTCTGCCACCGCCTCCGAAAAATCCACAAAACTTAGAAGCCTCCCTCCACTTGGATGACAAAGCATCACATAGAAGGACGATGCCACGGATCAACGACGGTTCTACGCACATGGTCAGCGCACCACCTGGCATTTGGCATGCCCGGGTGTCGTGTGGTCCCGTCGTGCTACACATGGCCTCCTCTCTTCAGCCCATGTCTTTTATCCGACGCAAACTTCTTGTGTATTTTTTGTGGACTTTTCCTCGTGACAAATAATTGTCATCTTCGTATTTCTTTTCAGGGAAGAACCTGCAGACTCTGTCTCTTGGGTGGAATAGTTGTGAAAACAACACAAAACTAGATAAAAACCATACGATAAGGCAAAAATAGCACAAAGCCAAATGAAGTTACTCCCAAAAAACTTGATACAAAATGCACGTATCAGTTCCCCCAAACTTAGACATGCTTGTCCCCGAAAAAAAAAACCCGAGTTTGTTGAACATAGCATGTTTATATAATGAGGCGTCGGTAATAAATGAACATACATTGTTTTACCATCAAAGTTTAGTTTTTTCAGTCTAATAGTTCTTATGTTCTAGCCTTAAAGAAACATGACTACCGTACACCATTTTATAACGATACATACCCTGGTACTCGTTTTCGCTGGTGGACTAGTCGAGCTCGATGCAGAATCCAATCTCGCGGTTCTTGGTGGCCGTGGGCGACCAAAATGCGCTAGCCAGTAGTTGGCGGGGCCATGGGTGCGAGGGCGATGTGTTAGGTCTCATATTAGGAGGGCAGGAAGCGAAGAAAGACCGGGACGAAGTGGCATGAGAAGGGTATATAATGTAGTTTGGTATGGCCTTGTGGGGCTGTAAAAGAATTACTCCCTCCGATTGGAAATGATGACACAGATTTGTCTACATATGGATGTATCTAGACATATTTTAGTGTGTAGATACTTCTGTATTTGACAAATTTGTGCCAATCATTTTCGATTGAATGGAGTACTGTATTGTGAGGGAGGTGGAGTGATTGTTTTGCTTAACTTATTATTTGTAGGAGTTTTTTTTTTTTGGAAAACATATTTAAAAATGTGGCACTAAATTGTAAACCGTTTCTATAGACTGTTGGGGCATTTCGACAAGTGATGCAGACCTTTAACCTCTACGGGCACTTTCTTGTAAATGCCCCGGCTTACAGTAAGATTAGAAGCACGTTAGTACAAGTGCCCAGGTTAGACATGAATAAGCACCACTATTAACAAGATTATCCCCAGTGTCAGCATCGACCGCTATTTCAACGAGAGCAACGGCTTGAGTTCACACACACTTGCTCACATCGATTAGGACGCGTAGTTCGATGATGACAAGGCCGATCAAATCAAACCATATAGTAGTTGGGCCATATATGTCACGGCTCAGACACGTGGTAATGAACCTTAAATCCTATAGCATAACCATATAGTAGTTGTGTCATATAGTAATTTCCCTCCTCTCCTTTTGTTCTAAGGTCACTAGAAGAAATATGCTAACTAGTGACCTTTTGATAGTGACCCTAATAAATTTGGTCATATATCTATGACCAATTTAAACCATTTGGTCATACACTGGTTTAGAGGATATAAACCCAAAAATATAACGACCAATCTTGTCAGAAAAGTCATATTCTCCTTACATAAATTGGTCATAATGCACATAGCACTAGCCCACAACTTTTTTCTAGGCGAATACGACCAATTTAAATGGTCATTCGCATGAGTTGACTGCCAACTCAGCAGTCTTGTCTACGTGTCACTACTTAGGTGTCATTTTTCCCTACGTGTCACTGCTTAGGTGTCACTACTCAACCATTGTTTTGATCGCACCAACAGATGGGACCCGTTGACAGGAGGAGCACATATTGACTTGTTGACCAATCTGAACTGTGGGGTGGGACCCATGACCCGCCCAACCCAGCAGACATGTAGGTCCCGCCCATAACATGTGGGACCCTACCTGACATGCGGGTCCCGTCCCTGACATGTGGGACCAATCGCAACCCTACCTGACATGTGGGTCCCGCCCAGATTTGTGGGACCCACAGCAACCCTACCTGACATGTCGGACCCACCGCAACCCCTACCATGTGGGTCCCCCCCTAGACATATGGGGCCCATCACCACCCTACCGACATGTGGGTCCCACGCGCGCCCTCTCCTGACATATGGGACCCTTAGCAGGTATATAATTGTCGGGATGCCCCAAAACATTAGGAGCAAAAAAAATCCAAATGGAAAAAAAGATAGCAGAAGCTACCCGACCTACAAGATCCTTTACATAAAAATAAGGGTAAGAAGCAATTTTATCCATCTCAGAATGTACACCCAATGGATTATTTGATCCATATTGATGCAATGTGGCCAGATGAAGAAGACTGGCGCCTACTAAAATAAGGGGGAGTAAATGATGGAGACTAAAAAAAAACCTACCAACATGTGGGTCCCACGCACGCCCTCTCCTAACATATGGGACCCATCACCACCCTAACGACATGTGGGTCGCGCCGCTCCTGACGTATGGGACCCACCACCACCCGAAATGTACGTCGTGCCCACTGCCCACGTGAAATAATAGACAAAAACCCAATGGATCCTTTACATAAAAATAAGGGTAAGAAGCAATTTTATCCATCACACAATGTACACCCAATGGATTATTTGATCCATATTGATGCAATGCCCATCACACCACCCTAACGACATGTGGGTCGCGCCGCTCCTGACGTATGGGACCCACCACCACCCGAAATGTGCGTCTTGCCCACTGCCCTCGTGAAATAATAGGCAAAAACTTGCTCGACTGGACTTGAACCCGAGACTTCCCGATTGCAAGCTACGTTCTCTACCACTGGGCTAGACAACTCATGTTGATACTTGATAGAAAATAGCCTATCTATAGTTTCATTAGCTGGGTTTAGAACCAGGCCTGGACTGGTGCTGTAAGGTAATGGTCTAATGGACCAGCTCGGCTGGTTTTTGGTTCCTTTTTATTATCTTTTATGTTTTCTTTTATCACTTTTGATTTTGAACTCCAATTTCAACCAAATAAATTTTGAAAATTTGTAAAGATGTACTATGTAATTATAGACTATTATGAACTGTTCTTAGACAAATTAAAATTTAACAAAATGCCACAAACCTTATATATTGCGTTACATATGTTTTAAGGAATTTGAAATTTTTGGATTATTTTTTAAATTTAAATGCAAGATAAAACAAATGCAAGGTTTTAAAATTATGCTGCGATGAAATACAAACATCCAAATCTAAAATTTGGATATTTAAAATTATGCCAAGATTTGTTTTGAATTTCGTGTGCTGATTTCAAAATACGGTCAAAATGACGGACATGACCGTTCGTAGCTAGGCGTTAAATACGGTGAAACTATTATTGTATCTCTGATGAAATAGTTACTTGTGTATCCAAAAATGATTTTTTTTTAAATCATTAGCAAGCTACGAGGCACCTGTAGTTCAAATTTGACCCGCTTCCAGCTGAATCGGGAGAAATTTATCTTTTTGACGAGAGGTGGATATAAACCCTTTGAGACACAAACATTTGGTTATTTGTACATAAAATGTGGTCTAGTATTTTTTTCAAAATTAGTGCTCCAATTTTGCAACATAGTTTTGGTAGGTGCTTCACAAAAAAACCTAGTTTTTGCATTTGGAAAATGAAAAATGATGTTTTTGTGTAAGGAAAATGAAAACTTTCTTAGGCAACATTGTTCACGGTTCCAAGATGCACTTTTGTGCCAAATATGGGCAAATTTGAACAAACGATTCCATGAATGTGGCCATAACAGATGAAAATACGTGACCATTCAGTGACCATAACAAATGAAAATACGTGACCATTAAGTGACCAATCTGGAGAGTCACTAGTTAGCATATTTCTTGTAGGGGTAACCCTACGTAGACCATAGATGGTGAAGTAATGGGTAGACAAATTTCACACTACCATCATAGAATTAGACCTACATAATAAAACATGACCAAATCTTATAGCATAACCATATGGAAATCATGCCTACGATTCCTATGCCCTTAGGAACGTAAAAATACTCATAATGTAAACACTGATAACGATAAGATAAGACCCATATAAACTACAACACAATTTGAAAGCATAACTTCACCAACAAGAAATAACAGGGTATCGATTGCAAGCACGAAAACAACACCTGAAAGTTATCAGGGTTTCGATCTACACAAATTCAGAGGGGAAGAAGTAGTAAAAAAATCAATTTTTTAAATATTTTATTATTTTTTTCGATTTATTTATTTGGTCAAGAGCATTAAAGAAACAAAGGGTATATGCTGACGGCTGTGGCATAGCCGTCACTACTATCACGGCAGGCCAATATGCCGACGGCCGCCCTCGGTATAGTGGCTATATGCCGACGGCATGTCAGGGGAAAAACCGTCGGCAACCACCTATATGCTGGTGGCTTTGTGACAGCTTTTTAAAAGCGCTCGGCATATAGCCTATATGCCGACGGCCCCATTAAAAGCCATCGACATATAGAAAGCCGTCAGCGATAAAAGTTGTTCCTGTAATGAGAGGTGGCGGTGTGGTTTTGATTTACTGTTCAAGTTTAAACCGGGAGTCCACAATGTTTCAGTTTGTTCGTTGTGTGTGTGTGGATGTGTGGGGGAAACAGCGACACCCTAGAGCAAGATTATCCCCAATGTCAGCATCGACCGCTATTTCAACGAGAGCCAACGCCCTGAGTTCACACACACTTGCTCACATCGATCAGGACGCGTAGTTGGATGATGACAAGGTCGATCAAATCAAACCATATACTCGTAGTAGTTGGGCCATATATGTCACGGCTCAGACACGTGGTAATGAACCTTAAATCCTTAATTAAAACACGCGCCGATACTGTCACGCGTGGCCGATGATTCCAACCGCCCGACCAGTCAAGAACACGATCGTACCTCGCACCTGATGAACATATCATAATCGATCCCGTCTCGTCCAACCAACCACCTTCATTTCAGCGTCTGTTTCCCAGCCACCTGTGCGAGAGCAGTGTCAACGTCGTATCATCCCACACTGGCGCGTAAACACGCAGTACGAGATTGACTATCCATATGCTTGCTCGTGCAGCGCATGTCCATTGGGTTCTCGTTGCTCTCGCCGGAGTATATATAGAGCGTCCATTGTGTTCTCGTTGCTCAACTCCCCATCTGCTCGAAGAAGCAAAGCTCTTCCGCTCTGAAGATTTCGAAGTCTCCAAAACCAATCATCGATCCATCGTATGGCTTTCGATGGCAGGACCTTGCGGCTGCCGGCGACCGCCGCCTGCGCCACCCCGGCCGACGACTTCGTCGGCGCGACGAGGCCAGGGCCGGGCGTCGACATCGGCGGTGTTTCGTCTACGGAGGAAGGGGACATGCTGCGGGGGAGCGCCATGGCGATGGACGCGCCGCTGCCGTGGGACGACGAGGGGAGGATGAAGCGGGAGCTGGTCGCGTGGGCCAAGGCAGTGGCGTCCATGGCCATCAGGCAGTCCATGCGGTGCTAACAAGTGTACACGCCACGCGCGAGGCCATGGAACTTGCTTGTTCTGCTCCGTGCATATGCGCGCTGCACCGAGCAGCGGACTACATATTTTGTTGTTCTCTGAATCCTTTTTTCACGGAGCGATCCCCGTGATTTTTATTATTGGTCAGTCTAGTCGCTCACTCATCCGGCTATGTACATGTTTCTCCCGTCATCCCGTGGTTGGATGGCTAGATGGATGGTTGTACCTCTAATCCATCAGAATTCAAAGCCCATGTGTTTCCATCCACAGAGACGTACGTGATGACTTTCGCTGATCTCAATACTAACCCACCGGTATTAAGTCCTGCTTTAAATTAATGTAACAAAAAATACAGATAGTACAAAATTGTGAAAAAGCAAGAAACACACACAATAAGCGAAAAGAAGAAACAGTGAACACACAGCTTGAAGCTCGAGACCACACGATTAGACGCATGGAGAAAACACATTGTGAAACTAGGCACGCTGCCAGAGAAACATAACGCCGACGTTGGCTCCGGTCTTACCGTTACCGTCGTGTCATCTGCCTCCACCTCGAAGAAGGCCCCTGCCTTCTCGCTGGGTCGAAGGGTGTCGCACCGTCGGGAGGCAGAATAGCTTACCCTAGCTAGGGAACGTATTAGCACATGGCATGGGTTGCCAAGGAAAAGAGCATCGAACATGACAACCTCTTCACGCGAGCTACCCACGGACATCGTCGACTCGCAGCACCGACCATCAGCTGATCAGCCCAAGTAATGGCAATGCTAGGAAGAAAATGTTTTTGAACTCGAGCTACACATTGCCCATTCTTTTGAAAGAATCAAAAGTGTCATTCTGAAGTATCAATAAAGTATAAAACAATGCTAGATATAGTCAATGCTCTGTACTATAATTGTGTAAAATATCAAACAAATATATTATGGGCTACAAAAAAATGACAAAGTCTAGTAAATTTGAGGGTTTCAAAATCTGTACTATTTGTCATACTCAGTTCTTCACTTTTATCAATTTTGTTTAGCCTATCATACAAAGTATTTTGTGCACGTTTGTAGTACACGTCATTGACTACATTTAGGATTTAGAATTCGCAGCACCGACCATCAGCTGATCAGCCCAAGTAATGGCAATGCTAGGAAGAAAATGTTTTTAAACTCTATAATCAAGTTTTGATTTTTTTTTTGTCAAAATACCGAGATAGGTGTAGCTCTAGCTGTAAAACGACGCACTCCGATATTAGGAGAGAACCGCACAAGAAAAATGCACCGTATTGGCATTTTGCCCTTTTTTGCGAGAGAACTTTTTCAGGTTAAACATCTGAATTATATTAATCAAGGAAAACGCTTGCAAAGTACACATCGAAACTAGGGCAGCTGTCCCGACAATGACAGAAAATATCTCGAGAAAACTTAAAATACATGCCATACAACTTCACGGTCTATGACCATGATTATGATATAGGAAGTCTAGTTGATAGGATCTATCCTGCCTCTTCAAGGTAATAAGATGATTCACTTTGCCAAGACTCAAGAAGCTTGTCGGAAAACATTGAAGTAGATTTTTAGTATGTTGCATGCTCAGCTTACACTTGTTCAAGGTCCTGCTCGTTTTTGGGTGAAGATCTTAGGAAACAAACACCATGGTGGCTTTGGGGGGGATCATGCACAACATGAGCATAAAGGATGAGAGGGGCTAGGGGTGAACTACGAGTATGACTATGTTGGCACACTCGTTGGAGTTCGTAGGAACACAAGTGTACCTGAGAATGGAAGATGGGCTTCACATGAAAAGCTTCCGGAAGATATTGTTGAACATCAGCGCAAGCTATGTGGGCAATAGTTTCATGTTGCTTGTTCATGTTTATTCATCTTTGAAACTGCAT
The DNA here is from genome assembly GCA_947311845.1 of Poa pratensis. Taxonomy (NCBI): domain Eukaryota; kingdom Viridiplantae; phylum Streptophyta; class Magnoliopsida; order Poales; family Poaceae; genus Poa; species Poa pratensis. The sequence goes on along the minus strand of CAMZMU010000050.1, from coordinate 39,037,920 downwards.
TTTAAAATTTTAAATGATCTGAGATAGTTTCATGTATGCTCATTGTCGGACCAAGTATGAACCTGCCAATTCGATATACATCTTTCAGAAACAGTGCTCATTAGCCCATAGTTGGGATTTATCAAAAACTCCAAGGTGGACAAAGATGCACAAGATGCGCCAATGCGTTCTGTCGCATTGATTTTTAGGAAGGATTTCACTACCCTGGAAGTTATGTGCAACAAATATAGACCCCATGTTGGAAGGCGACGATAGCCAAAGGGCTACTCTCACAATGGAGGACGGTGAACTTCCAATATCTCCAAACCATTATTTACAGAAGAAAGCTATTGGGATAGCTTTGGACCCTCTCGTGTGTACCTGTCAATCCCCAAACAAAGAATTCTAGCATATTTATATATGAACTTACAAGCGAGCTAACGCATCATTTACAGCCAACATCCCATTACCACTACCTTTGTCAGGCAGCCTATGTTTTGCTGTATAATTCCTTTTGCTCTCGGTGCCAGTCCTTCACAGGAGTTGCATGCAGTCAATTTACATCTTGAACCGAACAACAACGCATGATATATCATCTTTACTGTCTCTTTTCACTGCTTCAGCAATTAATTGTTTGGCAGCTGTCTGCGGGTCCTTGAACCTTTTCACCAAATCAACAGCTTCCCGATTGTTCATTACCTGGTTGACACAAGACAAGCAATAAGCGCACATTCATATACTAATGGGTTTTATCCCAGCAATTTGGACAAATCTCATACATAAATAACAAACCACACCTTCCAAACTCCATCGCTCGCAAGGACAACTAGCTCGGCAGTGTGATCAATATCTTCAACTGTTACATCGGGCTCTGATTTCAGAAGTGACTTTAGATTCCTGTCTCCAAAAGCTCTCGACACGGCCAACTGCCCACAGACTCTGGGAACATCGCCTGTAAATTACAGCATTGCATTTCAGGCACAAACAGAATGTTGGTTGTCTAGGCAGTTACGAAAACATAATGATTCATATAGTAAACAGGCTATCATTTAAAAATAATAGAGTTAACAGGATTGAAAATTAAGTGATTTGTCAAATGCCACTGTTCTGCTAATGTAGGTCAGTTGGTGTACATACCAAGGAGAAATACACACAGAAATTCCACATGAAAGAATAATTATTGATCTCATCATGCTGAAAATATTAAGTTATTGGAAGCTATATCAAATACTAGCTTCCATTTTGTTTTACATGAAAGATAAAGAACTTCACAGTACAATCAACAGAAGGAGTTCTCTCCAAAAGAAGGCTTGAGATTCTCATTAACAGCAACATCTTATCAAGGGGAAACAAGAGTGGACAATACTAAAAAGAGCCATAAGTGTGAGAAAGGAGAAGTTGAAGGAGTGAAAAATTGATAATGTGAAATGTGAACCTTATAGCTAATATAGAGCAGGTTATAATAACATTATCAAATTCAATCATAGCCTTAAGATAATTGCAAAAATATTGGTGCATACATGTTGTAATACTGGTTGTACTAAATCACAGAACTGACATTTTACATCTTATTTTCATGGGGAGGCTAGACTTGCATATTTATATAGCATACGTAGTTCAACATTGTCGATTGTGAATCTTAAAGGTAATATAGAGCAGGTTATAATAACATTATCACGTTCAATCATAACCTTAAGATAATTGCAAAAATATTGGTGCATATATGTTGTAAACTTGTAATACTGGTTGTACTAAAATCAAAGAACTGACATTTTAAATCTTATTTTCATATGTGGTTCAATATTAACCATGGGGTTTAGATTCCACTTGCTATAATCTATACCTAATAATAAAAGCATTAAGGCTTCTTCTCGTACGTCGTTGAAAATACCCCTAAAGTTCGCACAAATTACCCACCACTGCCACCCATAAGTCACATAACGTTTCGATTTTCTTTTTTTTCATCGTTGCTTGCACCCTCAATCTCTGGCCGACACGTCAAAAAAAAAAAATCTCTGGCCGAACCAACCCACTGTGCGTGCGACGCCTCCTCGCCGGCAAACCTTCACGGGGGTGCGCGCATACGCAGCTGGTGCGAAGACGACACATGCCGACGAGCAGCGGTGGCAGCAGCGGGCAGGGGCACGCGGCCGTGGGTGCTCGGCTTGGCGCGCTGGCGACGGCGCACGACGAGCAGCGGTGGCAGCAGCGGGCAGGGGCACGCGGCCGTGGGTGCTCGGCTTGGCGCGACGACCTCCACCTCCTCCGTTCCACTCCAGTAGAAGGATACCGCAGCGTCCCAATCCTCCCGTTCCGAGCACCAGACTCTCCCGCGGCCGAGCCCCATCCCCGTTCTTCTGCGCCCACGTCCATCGGCTCCTCCTCGCTGTCGACTGTAGAGAAGCTCGCATCCACCCTTTCATATATGCCCATCACGCTCGCCAATGCCTCTGGCTATGTTAGGAAGAAGAAATCTGGCATCACCCGCAACGGCTGTCGTACTTGGCGTTGACCTACAACTACAAGATCTGATGGTGCTCTGCTCCCCGGTCCGGCATTTCGTTCTTCTCTGACCAGTTCAAGAGCCGTTGTTGGACTTATTCTGAGGAGGCTCTGCTGGTCTGGTCCTATGGGGGTCTTCCTCAATCTGCTCCGATTGGGCGCTGAAAATCAATGGTGCATTGCCGTCTCCTCAGGTCTCCTGCTTGTGGCACTGGTGATTATGTGGGTTCAGAAGTCAGGACGATGGCGCAGTTTCGGAGATGGCTTGCTTGGTGTCGCTTCTCCTGTCGAGTACAGAGTGGAAGCGCAGCAGTCTGAATCCCTCTGTAAACTGACGCCCAGGGACACAAAGAACAGCCAGCCGAACTGTTCTTCGATTCCAAAAATTTGTACATGTCATGCTTGCATGTGTGTATTGCAATACTTACTTTAGGACGAAAGTGTCATGTATAGTGAATGTACACATGTACGTAGCGGCAGGAAACAGTACTGATAGATTTGATTAATGCTAAAAGATTAGCTAACACTTGACTGAATTTCCTCAACGATTTCCTTGGCCAAGCTTTGCAATTCTGAGTTTATTCTTTGATTATTTAAATAATATCCTTTCCTTTTCCTTTGAATACAACTACTGAACAAAAAGGGCTGGGACTTTAAATGTTCACAGGTAATTTTATTATAGTTTTTAAATTGATTAAATTTCAATTAAAGAAAGTACAACCTTAGCTTTTCAGATATTATGTGCATGTTTCTTTCTATGCTCGTGAACTATGTTTACATGTGGGGGGTAAGAAAAAACTTGAGAAAACCTTGTGCACCTCCGCGATGCAAAAGTTTCTCTCCCGTTGCAACGCACGGGCATGTTTCCTAGTCTCTATAAAGTCAAGAGGGAGTACGTAGTTCAATATTGTCGATTGTGAACCTTAAAGCTAATATAGAGCAGGTTATAATAGCATTATTTAGTTCAATCATAACCTTAAGATAATTGCAAAAATATTGGTGCATACATGTTGTAATACTGGTTGTACTAAAATCACAGAACTGACATTTTACATGTTATTTTCATATTGGTTCAATATTAACCCTGGGATTTGGTATTACACTTGCTATAAATCTCTATAAAATCAAGAGGGGGTAGAAATTATAATATTTTTGTATGATTTAAGATGATCTAACCACATGAAGTCCCAGGGTCAACATTTGAACATAATTTTTCGCGGGGAACATTTTCATATAATTTTTTTTAGCAATAAAGAATAACAACAACGTAGAAGCATAGCTATCACTAACCTAAAGAGTAATAAGTACATAGCAGACATCTTTATCATTTTTACATCACTAAAAACTTTTACTGGCACATAACTTTTCACTATGTTAAGGTACCCTGATTATCCACAACAAGATCAGTGAACAGAATATCAGATGAACGACTTGGTTGTAGCAACAATTTCAATTAAGACAACATGTTTAGAAAAACAATCAACTAGTGACCCACCTGGCATGTTTGAAACAAAACCACCCCTGTTTTCAATAGCGCCACGCTCGGCATTCGGGTCATGGTCAATTGACATCTGTATGGCCTCACCGCCTTTCAAAAGAACGGCTCTAGAGTCCCCAACATTAGCTACCCACAACTTCCTGCCATTTATAAGGATGGCAGTTACAGCAGTGGAGCCACCTGGCCCCAAATCTGGAGTATGTGAAAGGATAGCCTGGTCTGTCTTTTCATAAGCCTTTGTGAGTGCTCTGTCCGGATGTGTCCAAATCTCTTCCTGGAATGACACGATAAACATAAGATCGCCGCGAATGCAAGTGACTGGGGCACTTTCATATTGAAACAGACATAAATAAAACTTGCCTCGTTCAAAATATTTGAAAACAAATTTTTCTGTAGGTATGCAGGAACAGTATCTCCTAAATGACCGTCATAAATAGCGAAAAGACCAAGCTCATTTCCTTTCACTTCGGCCAGCTCCGCGACATGAAAATCCTCCATAGGATGATTCGTCTTTCCTCGTACAAGGCTGAACCCATAGCTAATCTTGACTTGGTCATGGCAGCCTTTCCCTTTACCAGAGGAGGCCGATGAATTCCCCGTCCTCTACATTAAAGCAGAACAGTCAACGAGAGTAAAGGAATGTAGCTGAAGTGCTAAGATGGTAATACAATAGAGAATGCATCCGTCAAGACTCAAGAGTTTCCAACAGTTCAGTTTAAACGCTTTTTGCATGAACCAATTTACTCTTGGATGCAACAAACAACCTCACAAGAAAATCACAGAGAAACATGTAAATAGTGAAAAAAAACTACTACAGCAACTGATTAAAATTAGACTTACCTCTGAATAACCAGCACCAAAGCAGCAAAACCCCGACATATCTTCCAACCAGAACCAAAAGCAAGATAAAACGATTGAAGGAACAGAAGAAAATCAGAGCGCCCCGCCGGCACCGAGCCCCGTCTGGGGACACCACGAGGTTCTTCTTTGGGCCCAGAACCGCGCCCCTTTCATGAAACTTCGCACCTGATGGCAAAAACAGAGCGAAGACATCGATCACATCAGATCCAGAAGCAGAATTACACAGCAGCAGAAACGGCCGCCAAAAAAAGGGTGTTTTTTCTCTAGCGAGGCAGATCAACTCACCGATCGATCCAGCGGCCGAGGAACCCAGGAGATTCGAGGAGAAGAAGGTGGAAGGAGCTCGGCGGCCGGAGGTTTGAGCGGTCGCAGCGGAGGAGGAGCTGAGCTGCTCTCCGTTTTGGGGTATTTTTTTCTTCCGTCAGGTTTGCGCGTCGGGACGAAGAAGTCTATGGGGAGGCCTTTCCGGGGTCAACACTCGGCAGAGGGAACAGACGGCTGGCCCACGCTCACGTGCACCCGGTCCATGCACCGCAAGAGACAGAGGACCGTATCTCCAGGCATGGTCGACGGCTCTGATGATAGACTCGGTGTGTGGAGAGGAGTCGTAGCGGGGGACCACGGGGGGCAGAAACGGTCGTAATTGATGGTCGTCAGCGTGGAAACTCAGCCCCACTCACCGACCAGTGGGCCCCATGAAGTGGGCCCGGGCCGTCATGAGCTCTCGTTGGGTGCGGAAATTAAGGACTTGGTGGGAGGAGGGAGGTGGGCGCGCCGTTTTGACTTGCCTGTCTGGGGGCCGGAACGAACAGATGTTTGGTCGCTCCGGGAACCGGGTCTATGGACCGGAGTCAGCCGTACCCCGTGACGGGTGGCTGCGATGGGGGATTGTCCTTGTGGACCAGGTTTTTGTGAGCGATGTGGAATTTAATTCGGCGGCAGTGCCAGGGACGACCGGGAAGTTCGACCGGACAATAGTAATGGCTCGGGCTACACGATTCACTGCCATTTATTCAACAGCGGCTGTACTGTTCTTCAGTCCGTTACCCGTCCGTGTGGAAAGTTTTACTGCGTACTGTGCTTCACTGAAGTTGAAAAAAAAATGGACTCGACGAACTCATCGCATTTTCAAAAATAATTAACGAACAAAAGGGGACTGCTCCTTGTCCTCCCCGAACCACCACCGAATTGAAATTGTTTGCCATGGGGATACATGTTGGCTTGTGATGCTTTAGAGGTAACTAGGAAATGGACCGAATATGCCTAAACAGACTTTGTTCAAGGAAGCTAGCAAGGGTTCTCTAGGTTTTTTTAAGAGGTTAGAAAAATATTTTAGGTGGGGAGTGACGTAGTTGCAGGATTCGCATTCATCAACAAGGTTGGCAGTTGTTCTCGGCGGAACTCAATTGTTATTCTTTTGAGTAAACATAGTTATATGCTCCGTCACTTGGCACAAAGTTCTTTGCCAAATATACGAGCGGACCAGGCTAAAAGGGATGACGAGCAACGAAAATTCCATTTCGTCTATCCTTTATTTTCTTTATAATCTTTTTATTAGGGATTATAATAATTAATTAACGTGAAGTGGTGCATTTGGTCCATTGCATGGGCTCGACGCAGATGACCCAAGGATGCAAAAAGTCCAGGCCTGGGCTACATGGGCTTTACAGCCCACAGTCACGCGGCCACAAAACGTCGATCGATCATGGTAACCGGGCCGCTCACCTGTTCGCCGAGCAGCTCAATTGTTGCTAGAGTAGTATTTTTTTTTCTGTTCTTTTGATGCACCTCCAAAAATGCGGTAACTCTTGCAAAGAAGAAAATGGCAATCGGCCATCACTGTTCCAAAGGACCCAGAGATCCGAAACGTAGCTGTAGCTGAGCACCGGGTCCACGTCCAGCGAGTGGCGACGACGACCTCCATCAGGCCCTGTTTGTTTCTAGAGTTTTTGTGGGGATTGGTGGGGATAATCCTCTAGTGTATTGGGTGAAACCCCAAACTTCACCCAATCCTCTAGGGGATTGGTGATCAATCCACTAGGTAGGGGTAGTGTATTGAATCCACTAGTGGATTGAGAAAAAATGAACTAGAGTTTGGGGATTTGTGGGGAAAGGTGGGGATAAAACCTGTCCAATACACTAGTAACAAACAATGTTTTGAAGTTTGGGGTTTCATCCAATTCACTAGAGGATTATCCCCACCAATCCCCACAAAAACTCTAGAAACAAACAGGGCCTCAAGGGACAAATCTAGGCTGGACCCCGAGCAAGGCGAGATCGACCACGGAGCGCGAGACTGCCGTATCCGTCGCGCGCGGGCGAAGCCGTCGTCCTCCTCCGCGATCGCCAGAGACTTTGCGTGCCCACTGACCCACGCCGAAGCCCACGGGGTTGCGACGGCGACGGCGACGCAATTGGAAAAGTATAGTAATCATCCGGGGGATCTTTGGGAAAGATCACCCGGGTCCCCCTGCCAACACGTGCCCATTTTTCTGTTCAAATCCCGCTTTTGCTACCGTGTAGCAAATAATTGCCCGCTTTTGCTCCTATGTAGCAAAAAACGGTTCGTCCAGAAAATAGATTAGAAAAGACCGATTTTCGCCGGCGACCTCACCGGACTCGCCGGACCTCACCGGAGAGCTCACCGGAGATCCCGTAGCAAAACAGATGTGCTATTGTAGCAAAATCAATTTCGCCGGAGAAAAGACCGATTTCGCCGGCGGCCTCACCGGACTCGCCGGACCTCACCGGAGACCTCGCCGGAGATCCCGTAGCAAAAAAAAAAGTGCTATTGTAGCAAAATCGGTTTCGCCGGCGACATCGACGGAGACCTCGTCGGAAACATCGTAGCAAAAAATTTATCCTATTGTAGCAAAACACATAACAATAATAGCAAAAAAAATTGTTATATTGCAGCATCGTAGCATGCACACGCCGCCGGAGAAGGTCTCCGGCGAGAGTCTCCGGCAAAGTTGATTTTTGCTACAATAGAACTTTTCTGTTGCTACAATAGCATAAACTTTTTGCTACCACGTCTTCGGCGAGGTCTCTGGTGAGGTCTCCGGCGATGTCTCCGGCGAGAGTCTCCGGTGAAGTTGATTTTGCTACAATAGAACTTTTCTGTTGCTACAATAGCATAAACTTTTTGCTACCACGTCTCCGGCGAGTTCTCCGGTGAGGTCTCCGGCGAGGCCAGATTTTTTCCCTTCATGTTTTGTGTACGAACCGTTTTTTGCTACAATGCAGCAAAAGCGGGACGATTTGCAGCAAAAAGCGGGAGTTTTGTAGCAAAAGCGGGATTAGCCTATATTAGTGGACACGTGTCGGGCTGGCGACCCGGGGATCGGACGGAAAGATCCCCCGGGGGACGCCTAGTCCTGTCCGACGCAATTTGCATCCTCGCCCACCCCCACAAGGCCACAAGAGAATGCGCCGCCGCCGCGCATGTACGTACGTCAGTCGGCAGGCGCCCGATGCGAGACCCTCGCTGGCTTCTCCCTTGAAACTGCGTGACGTATTTCCTTCTAGAGCTCCAACTTGCTCCTGCGCGTCTCATCGTCTCCTCACTATTTTCACCAAACACCCGGACCTACAGCTAGCCTGCATGGTTTGATTGGATAACAGATGTGGTCTGGGGCCCGAGCCCCCGACGCAAACAAGGACACCGCCAGCGAGAGAGGAGATTTTGTACTCCGAGCTCCAATGATCCTGCTGGTTCAAAAAATCTGAAAAAAATCCCGGATGTAGCCAAACGTGTATTAAACGAACGTGCAAAAAAAATGTGGTAGGTCATAATGACTTGTGTTATAAACTTATAATGCACAACATGATCGTCGGTGAGCATGATGTTCCTCTACTGGTCGATGATCAGTCGTATGATCATCAGAGCTCTCTTGACCAGGTTGAGACGTCTCGGGAGAGTTTGTCAATTTCCTCGTCATGCGTGCCGAAATCCGAGGCGAATAAACTCACAACAAACTACAAAATGATCTACTCTCTCCGTTTTTTAATATAAGATGTTTTAGCATTTGTCCATATTCACATATATCTAGATGTATGTAGACATATTTTAGTTTGTATGTGCATTCATATTACTATGCATGTAGACAACATATTGGATAGCTAAAATGTCTTATATTCATGCACGGATGAAGTAGTTGTGTATATGTGAGCACGCAAAGGACAAGCAGCCGGTCTCAACTAAGTGTCCCATTTAATTAAATTTGAATGATTGTATTAATTATTTTATTTCTTCTAATGAAACATTTTATATGTTTGAAACTATGTAATATGATTTTATTCTATATATTTGAGATAGAAATGTCTTATATTTGCGGAAAAAATTGGGTCAAAATGTTTTAGTACAGTCTATTGGGAGAGGCGCCGGTGAGAGCAGCCGGTCCTAATAGTGTTAGAGTATGGTATGTATACGGTTATTATGGTAGTATAGGATAGAGTTAGGATCCGTTTCCATCTATTTCTGACTTGACTTGTACTCCAAGATGATCCCCTGTACGACTTTATATACTCGCTCATGAGGCTCAATAATACATCCAATATATTTTGTCAATCTCATAATTCTACAAATAGGATGGCAACGGCGCTTCCAATAACACTTGCCTAGCAAAGTTGTCGGGTGTTTATTGGAACGTCGGTGGAGATGCTCTTAATTGCTGGCGACGTGAGCACACTCGCGTGCCTGATTTGGAATATAAGACGAGTCGGGAGAGAGGAGCGAGCAGAGTTGGGTTCTAGTATTCCATAATTCAGACTTGTCTCGTTCAATTACAGCCAGGGTATAAGACCAAACCACTATGTGGAATCGGTTCAAAGAAAATATTGTCAGAAGTTGGAATCGTTGTGATTTTGTGCTATGTGTAGCATCGCTTGCATGCAACAATGGGACTTACAAAACAGTAAAAAAAAAAACTCTTTTTGTATGATGCATGTCCTGCTCTTCTCCCTCACGAGCAGGCCTCCTTGCTCTCACATGCCCCCGCTCAGCTTGTGTGTGTCAGGAAAGAAGGGAACTAAACAAATGAGTCGCTTTTTTTTTAGTCTGACAACATTCATCGGTTCACCACTATGTATGTAACCGAACCATAGGCCACTTTGGTTCGCTTTTTCCTAACATAGCGGATGGTCTAAGTTTAAGAGAACACACTGCTCACGCTACGGCACGCAGACCATACCCCTTGCGTCACAGCAATTTGCTTCTGCTGTGACGCGTCTTGTACAACCACGTCTTCGTGTCTCACACAATATTTCACAGTGCTCAGCTGCTCCTATGGACGTGACGATCGTCTAGGTCGCACGCACGTGCCAAGAAAAGTTTTTCAGATAGCAAATCAGAAAAGATTGGTCATCTTATCATCTGCACAGAATATATTCGTCACTGCAGGACTGTGTGAAATGTTTCACAGTTTTTTCTGGTTCAGTGCGCGTCGCTTGATGATCAACAACTTGCTTTCCTAACAGTGGATCGAAAGGAGAACCCACAGCTTTGCTTTCCAAGCAGTGGCTCAAAAGGAGACCCAATGATAGGCATTTGCTCGGGTTCCAAAATTGTGGTACTTATTAGCATTGGTCTTGCAGACTTGCAGTGGTAGGCATCGGTGTAAAATAGCAAATGTAGCATTTGCCGTGGATTATGTTGCCTTGCAAACTCATGCAACGTAAAATAACAAACTGTTTGTGTCCGAGAAAAATAACGGATTGGCACCCCTTTAGTGAACATAATGTACATTGTAGTTTATTTTGTTATGTATGAGACAAGTAACAGTCTTAATTAGGAGAAAAATGAGCAACGGGTCATAAAATTTATCATCATGGTTCTCTTTATCTCTTGCTTCACTGCTCAAAAAAAAATCTCTTGCTCCGATCAAAAAAAAAGTGCCTTGATCGAATCGATTCCATGAGCTTTTAGATGTCACCTCTCTTGATGATGTTTTATTTAATTTCATACTAAACTTGATGATTCCTTGTTTCTATTTTTTGTGAGAGCTTATTTTATTGACGCAGATGCTCCTTTCATATTACATCAGAGTTGACTATGAGAAATAGACACCGACAGGTAAAATTTTAGTTCTACCTAAATTAGCAAATCATGAGACGAAAATGTGGTTGCCAAAATATTTTGTCCCTTTCATTGAGAGTTGGGCTTCACATTAGCTACTCCATTTGACTAGTCAATAACTAGGATATAGGGTTTTGGTTGCTATATGCCATTGGCCTTACCAAACAAATGACCCTTCAACAAAGATATCCAGGTGAAATTCAGAGCGCTTCGGGTAAAAGTAACAAATTTTGGGGTTGTGGTTTGGTCGAATTTGAAAATCTTGCAACATGGTATCATCTTGAAAAGCTTACGAACGGCTGTAATTTTTTTTTTTTTGAGAATAAAGGAGAGCTTTACATCATCGTAGTAACACTCGGCGGCGCGTCGTTTGTTACGAGATGATCGATGAAGTCCGGAGTCGCGGTCGTCCAGGTGCAGTGGCCAAGCGAGTAAGCAGCCTTGGCAAGAGCATCGGCGACCCTGTTGCTCTCTCTTTTGGTGTGTTGGATCTGAACAGCTCTGAATGTCTTCAGTTTCTCTTTCATCTCTTCGTGGATTGTCCACAGCTTTGATCTGTCGGGTGCCTCAGATTGCAGAGCGGCGATCACCGAGGTGCAGTCCATCTCCAGGATGATTTGATCATGTCCCTGGTTGGCAACGAGGTCCACACCGCGAAGGGCAGCCGTTGCTTCATCCTCCTCAGCGTCATCGCATGGGTTGATGAGGGAGCAAGCGGCGACAATGACATCGCCTCTGTGGTTTCTCGCCACGGCTCCAGCGCCACCCTTGCTATCTTTGTCGATGAAGGATCCGTCAGTGTTTAGTTTGATCCAGCCTTGGGGAGGGGCAGTCCAACAAGTAGGATTTTGGTCTGCAATATCCAGCGAGGATGAGGTGGTGCACTCGACCGTGGGGCTCTTTCCTTTGATGTCGTTGGGCGAATGCAGGTGCTCAAAGGGTGTGTCGTAAGCCAGCAGGAAAGCAGTTGACCGGGCTATCGTCTCCTTTCCGTCGTTGTGGATGATATCGTTTCTCAAGTGCCATGAATGCCACAAAAGAAGAAGCACTCTGGATTTGGTTTTGTCATCAAGGCGGCTTAACAGAATGAGGAGCCAATCTCTGCCAGTGTTTCTGAATAGGCATTCCTCGAGAAGTGGCCAGTGAGCACGCATTGCATCTCGCAGGGCCGCCGCTTTCGAGCAGACAACAGTGGCATGGTGATCATCTTCAGTAGCAGTGCCACAAATGGAGCAACGGGGATCGATTTCCATCTTCCTTCTCCATTTGTTGCTCTTGGTAGCGAGCGAGTCTGTTGCTGTTCTCCATCCAAAAGTTCTGATTTTAGGCTGCACCTTAGCTTTCCATATATTGTTCCAGATCGACCTGTTGCCATTGGGAACGAGGCTGCTAGCTGAGTTGTCCCGGTTCTGATGTTTTAGAGAGAGGGCAAGCCGACAGGCACTCTTGACAAAGAAGATTCCATTTCGCTCGAAATGCCACGCAATCCTGTCACTACAGTTCAGAAGCGGCAGCTTGATCTGAAGAATTGCTTGAACGTCATGATCATGGAAGAGCTGGTTTAGGAGTTGGGTGTTCCAGCTGTGCGTGTCGGCGTTGATCAGTTGGTTGACCCATCTCAAGCGTGAATGCTTCTTTACAACGGTGATATGGAGGCCTTTGTCTCTGGGAATCCACTGTCACGGAAGATCTATGTATCCCTCCCATCCCCAATCTGCTGATGATGCCCTTCTTCAGAAGATCAAGTCCAAACTCAATGCCTTTCCAGACAGGAGAAGGATCAGTTGCAAAGATAGTGTCCAAAATGTTACCATTGGGAAAATAGCGTGCTTTAATCACTTTGGCACATAAGCAGTCGGGCTTTTGGATCAGACGCCAAGCCTGTCGTACAAGAAGGCTTTGGTTGAACAATTGCATGTCTCTGAAACCCAGCCCGCCTCTACCCTTAGCTTTGGTGAGGTTGTCCCAAGCAATCCAGTCAGTGGCGGAGCCAGGAATTGAACTGAGACGGGTCGAACAAATAAGGTCTAAAAAAAATTAGGCAGAAAACCAAGTGTATTCAACACAAGAAAGGTCCAAACAGATTCAATTTAATATTTCATCGAGCACAAGTACAAATGACTACAAAGAACAAGAAAACTACATAAAAAATAGTGCTACATTTTGTTAAGATAGTACCATTAAGTTGAATCCATGTTGGCAAGACGAAAGTGTCGAGGAAGAAAACAATGGAAACAATATGCAGCATCCTTCTCCACACTATACTCTAACCAATCATAGGTGGTATACCATGCATCTAGAAATGACCGCCAATCTGGACCAAATTTTGTTTTGGGAAAATTATGTCCAATCAAACGAGTACGGCCTCTAGACAAATATGCCCATCTCATTTTATCTCTAATTTCAGGGGTACCATATTCATCAATTGGTCTCCGAACTCCAGGATCGGCAACAACATTTGCTAGATCAAAAATTTCTGGAACATTTGCCTACAACATTGAAAATAAAATCTAACTGTGAGCAAAGATTTCATAGCTAGTAATTACACATTACTAATTACTAGACAAATAGACATCAAAACTGAAGATAAAGGGAAACAATCAACCTCTAGGTGTGCCCTCTTCCACGCTGCCTCCTCTTCTTCAACCAACAGAGCTGCCTTAGCTGCCTCCTCTTTTTCTATTGCCTTCTCTTCTTCTAGCCAGGCAGCCTCCTCGTCGGAATCCATGTCCATTGAAAGCAGGACTGGGGCTGGGGCTGGCGGCGAGCAGCTGTGGGGGGGGGGGGGGGGGGGGGGGGGGAGCTGGGGGCGAGGTGGACCGTCCGCGGCGCAGGCAGTCTCCTGGTGCTCGGCGCCGGCGTGCGGGCCGCCGGAATGCGGGGACGGGGGACGATCGCCGGGACGGGCGTGGAGAGGAGCGGGGCAGGCAGGGGATTGGGATTTGGGATGGGAGGGTTTCCTCTTTGCTGTACGCGACTAAGCGGTATATGCCTGTATATCTAGAAGGGATTCGACCCTCCTCGAACCCCTAATGGCTCCGCCTGTGATTCCAGTGCACACTTCTTTTGTTCTGCTCGTCTCCCCACCAGAAGTCGCGAATCAGTTTTTCATACTGCTCGCAGAAGCCAGAAGACAGCTTGAAAACACCCATCACATAACCCGGCAGGGCTTGGACAACAGATTTAACAAGGATATCCTTGGCCGCGTGAGACATAAATTTCTCGTTCCAATTGGTAAGCCTCTTGGTGAACCTGTTCATGATCGGCTGGAAGCATCCCCTTTTAAGAACGGCTGTATTTGGTAGATGTGAGTGTGATGCCCTATCACTGTTAGCCCCTTAAATCATCGGAGGGTCGGATTTTGTTTGGAATCTTATTTGCTGGGTGATTTCTCGCAAACAAGATATATATCGATCCCAAATGATAAAGATAGGTACAAATCCAAGGAATATTATTCGGCGGGAGTGGCTACGAAAGATAAATGGAGAGGAAAGGGTAGACGAAACCCAGCCAAGCAATCCCGATATCCGCAGTCGCCCCTCTCCATTGGAGCAGAAGTGCACGGCCAAGACCCGCCACCCGCAACAACACCAGACAAAAAACAATCAAATAATACTCCCAAAAAGTTACGGAAAAACAGGAGGAAAAAAATCACTCCTTTGCACCAGCTCCGGCGCGTACGCGCTCGCTCCGACGACGCCAAAAGAATCACCTAACCCAATCCAATCCAGCGCAGCGCAGCTACCAGGTTCTTCCATGGTTCCTCGGAGGTACGTCCCCTTGTGATCGGAGAATAGGATTGGACTGGATTGGCCATGTCGGTCTCGTCCTCGTCTATGTGCGGCGGGGACGCCGCCGCCGCCGGGATGAAGAGCGTGGTCTGGTTCCGGAGGGACCTCAGGGTGGAGGACAACCCGGCGCTGGCGGCGGCGCGCGCACCGCCGGGAGGTGGTGCCGGCCTACGTCTGGTCGCCGGAGGAGGACGGCCCCTACTTCCCGGGCCGCGTCTCGCGCTGGTGGCTCGGCCAGAGCCTCAAGCACCTCGAGGCCTCGCTCCAACGCCTCGGCGCCGGCAAGCTCGTCACGCGGAGGTCGCCCGACGCCGTCGTCGCGCTGCTCCAGCTCGTCCGCGACACCGGCGCCACGCACCTCTTCTTCAACCATCTCTACGGTTTGCTTCCGTTCGGTTGAAATATATTCTTTGTGTTTGCTCCTAGTATATACTTTATCTACAAAAATACCTTTTCTCCGCCAAGATCTCCTTTCTTGCAAGTTTTTTTCTTTCTTCTAGTTGCTGATGATCAAAATCCGTGACGATTTAAAAGGCTATTTTGCTTCAACTTAGCTTAATTAGCTACATGAAAAAGCAAGCTACTATCTTTGTTACGAATTCCATTCAGCTACCTTTTTGGCTTTTCCGTGTGATTTGCTCCAAGTTAAACGGATCTGTCTACCATATTATCATATCATGTCTTAATTTATCGTCCTTCCCAGTCTGTGGCAGTCATGGTCTTGACTCTTTGTGAGTCTAACAAACCTCTACAGGTCCTCCCTTGGGGTAGTGATTCCCAATTTGGTAACCTGCGTTTACGCTTTCCCCATTAGTAAACTATGAACATTTCGGCAACTCCGGCCTTAATTGCCAAAAGCTCTTGCAACCACTAACTAACCAATTCAATGAGGCACCACCCTTTTAGCTATATTCTTCATTTAGGCACTTGCACAGCTGTACTTCTACTACAGTACCAGTTTATTGCTTGTCTTGACAGTGGTCTGTTCCCGCACAAGGCATCATGCCCTCATCTAACTCAGCAATTACCGTGTCATGCCCATCTTTTCAGACCCGATCTCGCTGGTCAGGGACCACAGGCTGAAGGAGATGCTGACGGCGGAGGGCATCGTCGTGCAATCTTTCAATGCGGACCTTCTGTATGATCCATGGGAGGTCAACGATGATGAAGGCAACCCGTTCAACATGTTCATGCCGTTCTGGAACAGGTGCCTCAGCATGCCATATGATCCCCCGCGCCACTGCTGCCCCCTAAGAAGATCAATTCAGGTGCTTGCCAATTTGAAATGTTATGGTATATAGGACCTCAGAAAGTGTGCCGGTCACTTCTTGGGTTCATGGTGAATCATAGTAGTATAATTTTGCAACCATAAAGTCTACTAATCTTAATTCAGAGAGTTAAATGTTCAATCTTCTGTGTTTGTACCATTCATATTTTGATTCTCACTCATTCACTGGCAAACAAATTCAACAGGTGATTTGTCGATGTGCCCATCGGACGATCTGATCTTTGAGGATGAGTCCGAGAGGGGAAGCAATGCGCTTCTTGCACGAGCATGGTCACCGGGCTGGCAGAACGCAGATAAGGCGCTAACAGCCTTCCTGAATGGCCCTTTGATCGACTACTCAGTGAACCGCAAGAAAGCAGATAGCGCAAACACCTCCCTCCTATCACCTTACCTGCATTTTGGTGAGCTGAGTGTGCGCAAGGTCTTCCACCTTGTTCTAATGAAGCAACTCGTTTGGAGCAATGAGGGCAACCACGCAGCCGAGGAGAGCTGCACCTTGTTCCTCCGATCCATTGGTCTCCGGGAGTACTCACGGTATCTTTGCTTCAACCATCCATCCAGCCATGAGAAGCCCCTCTTGCACACCTCAGATTCTTCCCCTGGGTCGTCAATGAGTGCACCTTCAAGTTTTGGCGCCAGGGAAGGACTGGTTACCCTCTTGTTGATGCCGGCATGAGAGAGCTGTGGGCGACAGGGTGGTTACATGATCGGATACGCGTGGTGGTGGCAAGCTTTTTCGTCAAGGTCCTTCAACTACCATGGCGATGGGGGATGAAGTACTTTTGGGACACTTTACTGGATGCTGATCTTGAGAGTGATGCACTAGGTTGGCAGTACATTTCTGGCTCTCTCCCTGATAGCCGAGAGCTCGACCACATTGACAACCCTCAGCTCGAAGGATACAAATTCGATCCACACGGGGAATATGTCCGACGGTGGCTTCCTGAACTTGCAAGGCTGCCAACAGAATGGATACACCACCCATGGGATGCACCTGCCTCTGTGCTGCAAGCTGCAGGAGTTGAGTTAGGCTCCAACTATCCTCTCCCCATTGTTGAGCTAGATGCAGCCAAAGCCAGGCTGCAAGAAGCCCTATCAGAAATGTGGCAGCTTGAGGCAGCATCCAGGGCCGCAATGGACACTGGAATGGAGGAAGGCCTGGCGACTCCTCGATGTGCCACCAATCGAATTTCCCCAAGATTTACAGATGGAAGTTCATAGGAACCAGCCCAGGTAACAGCCAATGTGCCCACAACTGCGCGGAGACGTCAGGATCAGATGGTGCCTACCATGACAGCTTCACTGAACAGGGTTGAAACAGAAATTTCTGCTGATATGGGGAATAGCGGGGATAGTAGGGCAGAGGTACCATCCCACATGCATTTTGAGCCACGAACTGAGAGGGAGGAGATGGTACGTAGAACGGGCAATGCTGTTAGAACCAATGGCATTCACCATCACAATGCTGTTAGAACCAATGGCATTCACCATCACAATAACTTTCAGCAACCTCAGCATCGCATGAGAAATTATTTTGAGACATCTGTGTCAGAAGCGTCGAGTAGCTGGACTGGGAGAGAAGGTGGTGTGGTCCCAGTCTGGTCGCCTCCTGCAGCGTCAGGCCATTCCGAAACTTATGCAGCTGATGAAGCTGATGTTTCTAGTAGGAGTTATTTGGATATGCATCCTCAGTCGCACCTGATGATGAACTGGAGTCAGCTATCACAGCCATTGTAAGTCATACACACCTTAACTCACTGTTCTCAGTAAACTGCATTGATGTTGTGGTGGCGTTGCAATTTTGTAACTTCTCAGGAAGGCAGGATAGCATTGAAGATTACATTAGTAGTACTTCATGCTAACAAAGTATCTCCCTGCAAAAACGGAACACTAAAAATTATATAAAAATAATGTTTTATGTATCAAGTGTCATGTTTTATGCACTAGCCAACGCAACCAAAAGTCCGAACCGATGGAAAGGGCTATACAATCCACATATACACTTCAACATCAAGCAGTATATGGGTTAATATGTATCTTCAGTTTGGTGTGGACCAATGTTCTTTAAGCTAAGGAATCTAGCCGCTAGAGTGCCATAGATCATTAAGAAATTTCAATTCCTAAATCAGCTAAAGTAGGAAGAATTAATAAAGGCTGCATGCGTCGATTGATGCAGAGGCCGGGGCTCACCCATTTCGAAAAAAGCTAAAGTAGGAAGACAGCATATTTTGTACCTCAGCTTGTGCATGACCCTTTTTCCAGTTCATTGTATCTGTGGAATTGGAACTTGACATTTCACAGGGTGACGTCCTTGGGTATAAATCTACCCCACCAATTGTTTGGACATATCTAGTAACTTCCTTCTTTTGTACATTTATTCGATGTTTAGATCTTTGGGTATAAATCTACCACACCAATTGTTTGGACATGTCCAACATTTTTGGCTTTTGTTTGGATGGTTACCATTATTTTGGCATGAGCGTGCCCCTTTGCCCTTTTGCACTTAGGTTCTTGCCATACCAACCTTCACCAAAGCATAGGCAGCCAGAAGCAATGTCACACATTTTTTTGGGTAGCGTTGACTGCTGTACCAGCCAAACACACAATTCTATGATGTTCTTGATCACTTCACATATGGATTCACACTACATAAAATTCCCTATGCATCCATTTCTGTATTAACAGTGAGTTACTCATTATCTGTCTTTAGTTGTTCGGCTGTTCCTTAGCCTACATGCTATTCTCATTAAAATTTAGCATTGTTGCAGCAACACTGTTAGTTTGCCATTTACAAACGTGCATGGTTCTTCATTACATATATTATTGTGTGCTCTAATTGCTATTTGATGAATCTTGAATTACAGGACAACAGGCAGGGACGTGGAGAACTCGGTGCGGCCAAATTTCATCGGTTAGGGTTTTCCCGGCGCAGGAAATTCGCATGTAAATTGCCCACCCCCACCTGCTCGTCTATAGTCCGAGGAGCATTGCAAGGCAGGCGTCTTCCTGCTGGACGTGATACTAGTTTGTGTAAATCTAATCCTCTAGAAACCTATGGCCGTGCGATATAGCTTTGTTAGAGTTTGTCGAAGAAGGATCTGTATTATCGATGAGACAATCGAGGGTTTTTGTAGGGGTGCGATATACGTGTTATACCTGTAAATTCCCCAGTGTGATTGGCAAGTCTCTGGTTACTTACTACTCTGTCAGTTGCATTACTGGAAATGGTTTTGTGCGATCAGAATGTATATATTTGGCCTGACTTTCTACAGCCGTGAGATGCGTGGACTATTATTATTTGACAGTGAATGGCTGTAAGGCTATCAGAATGTGCTTTGATGTGATGAATGGACAGATGGGCGATGAATATACACGGTGTAGGAGATAGGAGCATCAGTGCGGCGGGAGCTATTCGTCACGAGATGCTCCACTGAGCATTGCTACCTTTGGAATTTCAGTTAGGACCACGGAGACTAGCCTAGGACGACTGTATACTGTTTTAGGTTCGAGGTCCCCCCGCACATCCGTTCCCGTAAGTGCGGCAGAAAGAAGTGTAGCTTTCATACAGTTTGAAGTGCAGCAGAAACTTCACGCAGAATACACTATGACGTTGGACGAACGACGCGTCCTCATTGCAAGTTTTTTCTTTTCTACAATGAATTCATGGCCGCCGAAGATGATGATATTTTGATGGTTGCATCTCTCATCCTCCACGAAGGGCAAATAAATGCATTTTTTATTTTCAGGGGGTCGATACCAGGACATGAGGTGATCGATCTTAACATGGTCGCTTGTCATATTCTTCTCGCATTGACTACTTCAACCTGAACATGCCAACTTATCCAGCAGATAGGTTTCGGCGACGCTTTCAAATGTCTAGCCATGTGTTCAAATTGAAGAAAGATGCTACTGCTAAGTTTTGGCTTTTCTTCCCTTCAGAAATGATTTAGCTGAGCATATGCGGATCCACAAATGAAGCGAGTAGTTCTCACCTGATGCCTTATATTGAACAATTTATCGAATTTTAGGACTGCTGTCATTTGATTTTTAATTTTTTATTATTATGTGAACTATTTCATTTGAATATTTTACTATCGTACAATTATTTGAGTGTTAAATTTTGCTAACAATAATTCCGTATGTCAATAGATAAAATGGCCAAAACAAAAAAACAGTCCAAACCCAAAATTGGGGGCGTCGTGGGTGCATTGGGCGAACAGGTAGCAGACAAGTGTCTCCAATGGGGGGCGCCATTCATGTTGCCTATATCGCATTTCCAGCACACCGCAAGATTGTCCACTTCAAAGAGAACGAGCCTGTGGCTCGATGGTTGGCTCTGGCGGTGTCCAGGCCACCCGTCCCGGGTTCGATCCCCAGCGGGGACGATTTCCTGTGATGTCTCACTAGGGCGCTCTGTTCGCCAATAAAACCTCCGTTCACACGCCTGTGTGCCACAACTCCAGTCTTGTACCGGACGTGCCGGGTATAGGGTGTAGGGCTTAGTTTAGGCTTGCAGTAGGGGTGTGAGTGTGGGGTGCGTGTGTGTGGTGTGAGTTGCTGTAAGTCTGAACTGATACTACATCTTGTATCCTTAGGGAGGGCAAAAAAAAAAGATTGTCCACTTCAAATAAAAATTGGATCCAGCCAGCTGAACTCTAGAGGAAAATAAGATATCGGCGTAATACACTCGTCTCCTCCCTTATCCTCTTGCTACAGTACCCAGGAGGCGAAAAGGGAGGCGGTCTCAGTTCTCGTTTCTGTCGCCGGCCCGGGCGGTGGTTCCTCTCCTCTCCGTCCGCCGTTTCGGCAGCGGGAGGGGGACGGAACCTCGTCTCTGTGTCTCC
Source organism: Poa pratensis (assembly GCA_947311845.1). NCBI lineage: Eukaryota > Viridiplantae > Streptophyta > Magnoliopsida > Poales > Poaceae > Poa > Poa pratensis. Next base: position 39,017,081 of record CAMZMU010000050.1, on the reverse strand, counting down.
GGCGTGTATATAGTACTGTAGGAGTCCCTGGTGGTGCAGCCGTGAGGGGGAGGGAGGTGCTGCTGGTGGGGAATAATGGTGCCGGAGTTCGATCTCCTTCCCGACGCTGTCTTAGGCGGTGTCGGCGAGCTGCGGCTGGTGCGTGCTCACGGATCTATCGATCCGGTGAGTCTAGGTGTGCTCTGGCCGGTTGCTGCAGCGAAGATGGCGTCCGGCGTACGGATCTTTTGTCCCCTGCTCTTCTCTTCGCCACGGTAAGGTGTGCTCTGATCTTGCTGTGGAAGATCTGGGGGTGGGGCAGCTGGGCTTCGGTGTTTGTCGCCGGAGTTTCCGGTTGCCTGTTCAGGAGCATATGGGGTGGAGGAGTACGGCAGTTTTGGCTTGCGGTGTTCTTCTCTCCGGCCGGTCGTGGTGGCGAGGGGAGAGTTGGATGTGGCAGGTTGAGCTGGTGCGTGGTTGCGGCTGCTGGGTGGTGGGAGCTGTTGGAGAGGGATCTGGCCACCTCTGTCGAGGTGAGGCGCCGCTGGGCCCAGGTCCGGCGCATGGGAAGCTTGGGGTGCGTCCCAGCCGATGTTCCTTCATCGTCATCTTCTCTGGCTCCGGCGAGCTAGTCTGTGTTGCGGCTCATCAACGCCTGTGGCGAGAAGCTTTTCCTGTGCCGTGGTGCGACCTTGGAAGCGACGGATTTGTCTCCGTCGGTGGCTTCGTCTTGAAGATTTGGAGCTCCGTGGTCGAGAGGAAGAAGAAGGACCATGAGGATCTTTGTGTGTTTTTAGTTTTCTTTGAGGTCCTTTCTGTAAGTTGGTTGCAGCTGTGTCTGCGTCCGTATTTGTCCTGTATTCTACTTGTATGCATCCTTGTACGGTATTCTGTCTAATATACAAGTAGTTTAGTCAACAAAAAAAAAAGATATCGGCGTATCAGCAAATTGGTGGGGGTGACGGAGAAAGCGCACCTTGACCAGCCGAGTCCAGTGTTGGTGGCCTCGCCGTCGGCACCCTCTCACCTCGTTTCGGAACCTTTTTTCCCCACCTGTGATCCTTCCCTCCAACGTTCTGATAATATCACAAACAAATCTGCTGCGCGACGATCATCAAGAAGGCAACGACGTGGTTAAATCAACGTTAATATTTCATCACGCGTGAATGCGTGATGCATCAACCAATGAAAAAAACATTTCTTCACTTCCGCACACAAGGTCAAGCCTCTCTGTATAACGACTAAATTTTTCAGCGACAAGATAGTGAATGAAAAGAAAGGTAACATGTATTCATTGGAGCAATACATCAGATAACATGGATTCAAAGCAACCTCAACTAGCCAAGTTACCTAAATAAAATCAAAGATCATCTAGATATACTGTATTGAAAATAAACATTCCACAGAATTCTAGCTGAGCATATGATTACAGGCCCCTCCCATATAGGAACTGCTAGTACATCAGAACTAGGAAATGGCTACATCTAATGCATCAAAAATTCAAAGCTAGAATCAAATATACAGAACCAAATATCAATGTTACATTCTTTGGTTGGGGCGTGCTTGATGACTTACGCCTTATTTCATCACTGGGAGCAGGTTTCATTTTTCCGCTGTACACTAAAATCACCAAAAATCTGGCATCCTCAGGGTTCATCATACTCACAATCTCTGATATCAACAATTTTCCATGGAGGTAATGAAATAGCTGTGCACATACAACAGTTGGCTTGCATGCTCCAAGAAAAAGAAAAAGGAAACAGGGAAGGCGGAGAAAATCAACCTAACTCTTCCCACCAAGGCCCTCGTAAAACAAGATGTATCCATGATCTGTGTTGCCTGAGTATTCGTGCGAAGAGCCAAAGAATGTTTGCAGGGTCGACTCTTCAACCATCTCCACATTTTCATCATCGAAGAACAACCAGTGGTTGTGGCTTTTAACGAGGCTGACATAGTGCCCATGGTTGGGGCCGCTTCCAACATGGACCACGACAGCAAAGAGAGAGTACTCAGTATCTACATCATCAGATGTACTACTGATCTTCAGCTCCATGGGGAATACAACCCGATATGAAAGCTTCTTATACCGGCCAAGCTGCTCAATGTACTTAAACCGCTTTAGGTGGATCACCAATATGTGGGGAGCCTTTTTGATCTTCATTCTCTTCTGTGCTTCTTGCAAACTAGAAAAATGAAGTTCAGCAAATTAAGTTAAGCTAATGTTTCCTCCCATGGATCTAGAGCACAAAAGGTGGGTTTTGACACAGGGATGAAAGAAAAGAGATCGCTTAGGGCAACACAAATCAATAAAACACAAAGCAGACCATACATACTACATGCCTCCATGGTGAAGACGAGAAAAGTAGTCAAAAAGAAATATGGTATACCTGCAGCATTTGTCACAGAAGAATTTGTCCTCAGCATTTAAAGTCTCTGTGGAGCTGAAATTTTTCAGGCAGCTTGTAATGGAACTATTCTGCTCAATATCAACACTCAGATCAAAAAATGTTTCATCTCTTGCAGTTACTGTCTCACATCTCAAGCATCTGGTTTCATTGGTCAGTATCCCTGTGTAGGTTGTAATAAATTAATAAAGATAACAGCTAAATTGGATTTTGAAGGGAGGTAACAAGGTAGACATAATTTCTATGTCAATTTCAGTGAGTTCAGTCACCTGAAAATTCTTATGGACCAAGGTAACCGGTGGCTCTTTCCTAACTCCATTGGCCAAAGGTTGAACTAGCCCATTTGGAACTTTTTCAGGAGATGATGATTGGGGTGAGTCCTTCGCAGCACTAGACTCTTTCTCCAGAATATCAACAAGCTCATTCAACATAAAATTTAAGAACTCATGTGCATCCTACAGAGTAATCATGGACAAATATGTTACTAAAGAGAACACCCAGGATATTATCAGATTTTATGCAAAACTGAAGGTTGCCCAAAAAGAAAAGGCTAGCACATCAATTCTTTCCAGTGTATCACATTGCCTGCATGCGTGTCTTAAGGTTGATCCATCGAATCCATTCCAAAATGTTACTTGTTTTTGTATTCTTCAATACTACCAAATGTCAGGTTTGAAGATTATTTCTAAGAGACTGTTTTGGATGGTAGCACGGTTAAACTAAAGCAAAATAGCAGCTAAATGCATGCGCATGAGAGGACAAAGACTATTACCTATAAAATGGCTGAGATTGCCGTAAAAAATCAAAAAATATTATACAGAAACTTCCATCACTTGGATCTAATAACTGGAACATTTAACATCGAATATATATCCAAAGGTTGCCTCATGATGCATCAATCAGGTCACCGTGTGAGGATATCATGGCTCAACCAAAGACATTAGACATGTACTACTATAATGTGTCACGTTACCTGGTGCATGTAGCTGCGAAACAACTCATTTTGTTGGTTTAGGGTTTTGGATGGTAGCACGGTTAAAATAAAGCAAAATAGCAGCTAAATGCATGCGCATGAGAGGACAAAGACTATTACCTATAAAATGGCTGAGATTGCCGTAAAAAAATCAAAAAATATTATACAGAAACTTCCATCACTTGGATCTAATAACTGGAACATTTAACATCGAATATATATCCAAAGGTTGCCTCATGTTGCATCAATCAGGTCACCGTGTGAGGATATCATGGCTCAACCAAAGACATTAGACATGTACTACTATAATGTGTCACGTTACCTGGTGCATGTAGCTGCGAAACAACTCATTTTGTTTCTTCACTCTTTGGACAAAACGTTTTGGAGCAATAACGCCTGTCTTTTTCTTGGATTGGCTTACCTGCATGATTTATTATGAGCTATCATTACTTTCGCAAATATAATGAGCTGTCATTAATTCAGTACCAGCGGAAATATCCTGCCATCAGTTTCATGTCACATAAACATTCCACTAAAACTAATAATGATGTGTGTCGATGCAGTGTAATAACGAATTGGTGGCTAAGACACATGTTCGATCTTTGGTTTACAACTTGATATGAAGGATTTTAGTCCCTTAGGTGTTCATCACTACAAGGAAAACATCCAATATCTAGAGAGCGGAAAGCCAAAAGGCAATATAGATTGCATAAGACTGAATGTGCAGAACTGCAGATTCAGTTTTCAAACTTCCATTCATTCCAAGTCAATTTGCAAAGTAGCAACATGCTAAAACACAATTACATATTAGATAACAAGGTCAAAAGTTTCTTTTTGTCGACTTTACCTGCATGAAAAGATCTGCCAAGCAAGTCAAAAGATTTTCTTCTGCATCTCCAGGATTTTTATTGTTCGTATAATATTCCAGCAATTGCTCCCTGAACGGTGTGCAAAAATAAAGTGCCTGAAACAGAAGTATAGGTAAGGTTTATGTAAACAATGCACTTAACAGATGTGTTAGAACAATCAATTGTACAGGCCTAACAAACAACTGCATGTGATAAGAGCAGGATATAACAAAACATCTATGACACAAAAAAGAGGATAGAACTTAACCAGGCTTTGATACGTCATAGAAAAGATAAACAAACAGTACAGACCTACCTGAAAAACTAAACTAGCACATTGTGGAAGTTCATCCTAGCCAGACAACATAACATTATAAACCTACATCATTCAGCACAAATAGCAAGGTGGACATGCAGCTCGTGCTAAGATAGTATATGCATGAATAGACGATACACAAAAGGGATTTCTTTCCAAGCACGAAAAGGCATTAAACAAGACTAATTTTACTGCTGGGTCTGCTCTATGTCATGGAGAATGGGGATAATGATAGCTAAAAATATATAGTCTCCTACCTGCACATCTGCAATATGCACCAAAGCAGTATTGGAGGTATCTATCTATTTTACACTGAACATAGTTAGGGCACTTCTCCAGTGATGAAAAGTGACTTTTGGTGTATTAATGGTGGAGTAGCGGTGTATAAAAAAAGGCAAGTACACCTCGTGAACAATAAGATTGTTTGATTTATTACATATAATAAGTGTTGGAATAATAATCTGCGGCCTAGAGAAACATCTCTTATGCAATGGCAATAAGTAAAAAAGTTGCAATATATTGTACTACAGGCCCTTGCTGTTTTAGTGGGTCGACCGCTATTTACTCCACAGGACAGTAAATTATTGAAATATATTCTATCAAGATACAGCAAAGATTCACTAGTTCACTGTGTCCTCCATTTCTCTTTCTATCAAATGAATAGTTAGGATGGAGTATAGTGTACACGATATAACAGAATAACAGACCCTCAGCCCCTCACTGTATATCAAAACACAACACAGCTTCACTATTTCACTATGTCTTCCATTTCTCGTTTAATAATTAGAATCCAAGTCAGACTGATCATAATTTTCAATAACAGAGAAAACGACAAAACCTTGAGTCAAATAGCACGAACATTCTGAAGTGGATAAACAGTCGTAGATATTATAAACAATGAGTTGTGGTTGCAGCTTTCAGTGCCACCTCCTAGGGACATAACATTTTCATTGAGGGAAAACCAGAAAAATATACTTGTCTTTGTATGATAAAACTCGTCACGGGTTTCAGCTCACCAATGCTACCTCTAGTACCCTAAATGAACTAAAATGAAAAATTCTAGTAGCCTAAATGAACTAAAATGAAAAATTCTAGTAGCCTAAATGAACCAAAATGGAAATTAGGAGTGTTTCATATCACTCGACTAGATATTCAAAACTTTCTTCAGGCATGACAGCCTGGTGTTGGTGACTTGAGTTCTATTAGGTGTTTTTACTAGATAGACAGGTTATCGAGGCAAATCATCAAATTAAAAATGACAAATAAGTAAACGCACCAAATTTGAAGCAAATAAAAAAGGCATAATGACCCACATCTAATTCACAAGTATGTTGTAGAAAAGAGTGTTTCAGCCTTTCAGGTAAAGGCATCAATTTCCAATATTCAGCTGCCATTTCTAAATTTATTATGCAACAAGCCTACTAATACACTACAAAAACAACTGTTCGATTAGGTAGATGTTGGAGGTATCGATGTATCATATGCATGGCAGCATGGGCATTCGTGAAATGCAAGCTTGTCCTTGTTCTTCAAAATATAAGTTGTTGCTATTGCACTTGGTTGTAGAGAACGTAGTGCAATCATAACCAAACAATTTGTGTATTTACATCGTCGACATATATATGCCACATTATAGCCACACAACCTTGAATCTAGTGAGCATTCAGCTATACCAAAATAACAAAGAGCATATTAAGGTCAACCGCAAACAAACAAGGGCGGCTCCAGGGCTATCAAACATGGCACCTAATCAAACGACTTGCACTTGTCAGATTACCACTCAGCATGCAAGGCGCAACAAATCTAATATAAGCTAGTACATGGTTCCGGGATAGGAAATGGAGACCTGGAGCACACTGTTGCAGTAGCAGGTGTTGCCGAAGTTCTCTAGGCCGAAGTAGCGCTCGCCTTCTGGGAACTGGTCGCCGAGGGCCTTCTCGAGCTTGGAGCCGCTGGCTCCCATGACCATCCACCGGTCCCACCACCCGGTGGCGGCTCCGGTGAGGTACCGGAGGCCTGAACCGAGCCCGGAGCGGCTCCTCTCGGCCGCCGAAGAGGCCAGGGCGGATCTAGATGGCGGCGAAGCGCGCGAGAGGCGGAGGCGTTGAGGGCGTGCGGTGTCGGCGGTGGGACTGAGCTCTAGGGCACGGCGGTGGTGGGTGGAGTGGAGGAGAGATTCTCTAGGGGACTCGCTGGGTTTCGGATTGGAGCTTGGGTAGGTCAGAGCATGAGCATGAGAGCAGCGTGGGGGAGAAGAGGACTGGATCGGGGAAGAAGAGGAAAGGTAGAGGATGGTGGAGAGAAAAAGTCTGGCTGCGTGGGGAGGGGAGGAGATGTGTTTGGATGGATGGCTCGGATCGTTCCCTGGCATGATTGGTGGTAGATGAGACGATAGGTTTGACCATGTACTGTATATTTTGCGATAAAAAATTGAGAGGAAAATGCTCTATGGCTCTATAAACTTTGGCGCGTGAGAACATGATAATCCTGTTAGATGTAATATCTCTCTCTACTATATAATATGGCTACAGGTGATGGTTGGTACGTTTTTTACTTTCCGATTTTACCCTTGCATCCTAAAACATATTACATCATCTGCCACCGCATACCAGTTCGATTTTCTGTGTTAAAGACGTCCGTCGCGGTCGTTTCTCGTTCTTCGTCGACGGCGAGCGGACCGTCGACCTGGGCACCGTCGCCGTTTCGCCCTCCCTCGGCGTCCGCAAGCAGCAGGCCGTGGTCGCCGACCGCATCGGCGTCGCGCCCACCAGATCTCGGCCTCCCTCGCCCGCCCACGCCGCCCGCGCCGCGTCCCGCTCGACGAGGACACCGACCTCGCCGCCGCCGTCGAGCGCGAGGGCGCCGGCTGCTACGTCCTCGCCGCGCTCCGCCGCTCCCGCCGCGACCGCCTCGGGGGCCGCTCCCGCCGCGACCGCAAGGCCGGCGCCCAGGACCCGCCGGCGCCCTTGGAGATGACCATCCTCAAGCGCGGCCTCCGGCCCACAGATCTGGCCTCCCTCGCCGTGTCCTCACCCGCCGCCTCTTCTCCCTGTCATACTCCACCTGACCACTTCCCCAGGACCAAGAGGAGGAAGGGTATTTGCTGAATTTCCAGGCATCGTCTCCTCATCTGCTCGGTTCCCAAGATCGCAGGCGGACCACTGCGTAAGCATTTCATCACCTCTTCTACGCTGATGAATGAATTAATTAATCTATCGATCATTTCATCTTTATGGTAGTGCTCGTGATTATGCACTGGAAAATGGTATTGATATGATTCTTTAAAGTAGAGAATATTGGTTCACTTCCCTCCCGATCCCCGTTCATTGAATTGAATCTTCTAATTGCTGAGAAGAAAAATGTCAGATAAGTGTCGAACAGAACACTTGAGGATACATAAACATAGTCTTCATCCGTCCACTTTGAGGAACTTTTGGTTCTGGAGGCATGAATCAGTACTTTTTTTGATTTAACGTCATATTCTCTTCTACGTTGTTCTGAAGACTGATCTGTAAATCATTCCAATGCCTGAATTGTCAGCAGGATACATAGGGTAGCTAATTTGCTTTTGCATTCCATCCATCGATATGGTTTGCATGAACTAGGCAAGGAATCAGACTGAAAAGAGGGGTTTCAGTATAGGCAATCTCCGGCGAAGTGCAGCATGATGTCTTGACAAATTGCACATAAATTGCTCTTAGGCTCCTTTTGAGTGTCGATATTGGGAGGATTAGAATTGAATTGGTGTCAGTACATAAATTTCCCTTAACCTTAAGGGCAACCATATGTTGGTGATGTTAGAGTGTTTGGTAGTTACAATATATGGAAATGAGGTGCTACTGATAGCTATTTGAGTTGCTGATGCACTTTTTTCTTCATATGTAAGTGATGATCACGACCCCGTACTGTGCAACTATTAACAACAGAGATAGTATGGCGTGGATGCATTTATGGATAATAGGACACTGGACATGATTTGTACAAAAAGGATTCATGAATTATGTCACAGTGGTATTACTTCTAGGCTTGTACCAGATCAAGATGTACTGCAGTACCTACAGTTCAACCTGGTTTGTGTGATTCAGTCCTAAAAGTACTGTCTAATCTGCAATCGGTTGGCTGTGAGGAGCACATATTGTATGTGTTGTGTTCATCAGTTCCTGTAGTAAGTGAGGAAGATTGAAATTCCCATTATAAACTCAGTAATTTTAACTGCGCAATCCATTGATCCAATCCTTCTCTAGCATGGCGTGCCATGCAAAAATCAAATAGCCTATCACTGTTATTTACCCGCAAAAAAATATCACTGTTAATTATATTCTTTGCGAGGAAAGCATCCACTGATTTATCACTCTTGATTCCAATTTAACATTACCTTGTCATATCACTTTGTCATGCTTATAGTACGTTCTCGTGGCAAAGCTAATGTTTCATATGTCAAGGACTCATACTTTTCAGTACATTCCGTAGATCAGGCTATTTTTACTCACTATTTTTTTTTTTTGAAACGAAGGCAAAAGCTTTGCCTTATATTAATTAAGAAGAAGGTGCCCGGTTTATTAGTGGAAGAAACCGGGCGAAAACCATACAACACACCAACATCCCAACAAGAAGCTCACACAACCACAGAGAGCAACAACTAAGGCCAGCAACACCCACGACAACAACTACACTCCACCTACAACCATCGCGAACTGACGACAACTCTAGGACTCTGTCGAAGATTTCTTTGTTATTCCCCTCTTTCTTCTCTTGCCCCTGTTGGTAACCGTCTTAAGTGACTTCTCCACCTTTCTAATTAGGTCATCTGAAGCATTCCCTGCCAAGACACAAGCAATATCCTTGCCATATCCAGGACTAGTCGACTCCAAACACGTGAGTAAGCCGAAAAGCTCTTTAGCAAAAAGAGCCTCAGAGTTAGCAGCCACGCCATCACTACCCATAGAAGGCGTCGATGCCATTGCCAAATCCAGAACCGACCTCGACTCCGTCGGAAGCACAAAAGATGAATCCCCACACGACTCCTCAACCTCCGGAGCCAAGATCTCACCACTGTCCTTGCTCAGAGGGGTGGACGTCACAACAAGCTGCGATGATGGGCAAGGACTGCCACGAGGAGAGAAACAACCAAAGTGAAGTGTTTCCTCAACCACAGACGACCTCTGCTCGGAGTCCAGCGAAACAGAGCCTCCCCGTGGGCAAGCCCGGGTTATCAGAACCACATGCCTCCATGGGCGGACCATCAACGCGTGCCAACATTAACTTGAGAGCTGCCACCTCTTCCCGAAGAGGGCGAGACGCCTCCTCAATTCGATCGGCGACCAACTGACAGAGCTCCAAATGCAGCAAGGCAAACTGGGACTGAAAGACAGAATCGGTGAACTCCTTGCAACACCTATGAGAGCGCTCTGACTGCACCGTAGGACACAACGAAGAGTGGCACACAACCTTGGGCGGACTTTGAGGCGATGAGGGACCACGAGGCTGAGCGGACGGCAAACGGCTCCGCCGGCAAGAAGCACGAGCGTCCGGAGAACGCACCCGAGCATCCGGAGAGCGAGAGCGAGCAGCTGGAGAGCGCGCACGGCAGAATCGCTCCCGATGACCAGGACGACGACAACGGATGCATCTGAAGTGCCCTCGACATGTGCTGACCTGGTGGCCACGCTCGAGGCACCGAAAACACCTCCCTCGAGCCCAGCGCTTGAAGGCGAGACCACGGTCGAGACCTTCATCCCAAAGCGGAGACGATAGCGCGCGATCGGGACGGCCGCCCCGACCAATCTGCACCCAACCTTCCTCATCATCAAGAGCGGTGGCAGCAACAGCAGAGAGGCTGCCGCAGAGCTCAGCAGGCACCTCCTCAACATGGCGCACAACAACATTTTCGTGAACCGAGCGAGAAACAAAGCCTTTGGAGGAGACCATCGACGTCTGCGGAGCCAACTCTTCATCATCGTCGACGGAGCTCACCTTCACAAAGTCCGGGTCACCGGAGGCAGCCGACGGCAGTGACAAGGAACCGAGACCCTCTACCAACACGGCAGGATCAGACCCAAGCCCCCCGTCGGACAAGGGAGCCGAGGCGACGCCGAGTGCAGCAGATGAAAGCACCAACTGCTGCAGATTCTCGAGGACGAGCATGTCGATGACGGCCGAGCACAAAGGCGACGGAGGAGCGGCTGCGGACACAGCATGTCGGAGCTCAGAGCGCTGCTGGGAGCATGTAACCTTGGTCGATGCAGCCGGCGTCGGGGCAGCGGCGGGCGGCAGGGCCAGGGTGGCCGTCTTCATGGACCGTCCGGTCGATTCAGCTCGGAGCTCGACGATGCCAACCGGACGGAGAGGTGGCGCAGTAACCTCGGTCGATGCAGCCGGCTGAGGCTGGGAGCACGAATCAATCAGGAGAGGCGCCGGCAGCTGTCCACAGGAGGCACCAACGAGGGGAGCCGAGGCGACGACGAGCGGCGAGGCCGGCGAGGTTGCCATGGCAGCCGACGAGAGGGCCGAGCGCTTCACCATCAACCGGCCACGAACGGCAGGGTCTCGCCTGCGGGAGGCGAGCGCAGCCGCGGCGAGGGCGGAAGGCGTCGGGACCAGGGTGGCCGCCTTCATGGGTCAGCGGCCGCCGGCCGGAGGCTCGGGTAGCGACAGGAACGCCCCGTCCCACTACATGCCGGGAGCAGGAGAGGGAAGAAGGCTCCGAGGAGACGCCGGATCTGCACGCAACGGTCGGAGAGGAGGCCCGTGGGAGGAGATCAAGCCGGCGGCGGCGCCAGCTTTCCCCTGGACGCCATGGTCGCGCTCATTCACTCTGTATTAATTTTCCTCTTTGTCACTTACCGATATTCATGTGCTCTGTTTCTGTTCTGCAGGATGCATGAGCTGATTTTTTAAATTGCTTCTGTACTCATACTTCCTGGTTAAGTTGGTTTTCACTTTTCAGTCTGTGGCTTTGCCCCATTGGCCTGTCACTAACCAGACTTGTGTCTGTTGCTCACTGCAGTTCCCGATCGGCTACACCTTCGGCTCAGGCATGTTTAACATGGACGACGTCAGAGGAGGCAGCCCCTACGGTGCTGGAGTCTTCGCTGGTGATGGAAGCAGGCAGCCCAGCGAAGCGGAGCTTGCCCTTGCTGAGCACCAGGGCAAGTACATGGCCGCCTTCGTGAAGAAGCTCGCCCAGGCCTGAACCATGAGCTAGCAGATGAACCGTCCATTCCCCCGTGTGCAGCCAGCCAGTCAGCGACTTTACACTGTTAATCAGCCATTGTTTTCCTTTTCAGCTTCGCTTGTTCCTATTGTCCCTATATGTGCACAGCCCTTGCTCTCAAATTGTTTGTTGGAGAAGTCATATAAATTCAGTTGAGGTTTCTTTGTACATTTGGTGACATAGATATTTTTTTTCTTGACATAAATATTGTTTATTGCCCATTTGGAAAATAAGGCCCTGCTTGAAACTTGTGAAGTTCTCCTCCTGGATTGCTGTCAGCATTTGAACTGTTTGATGCGAAAATTCCTGCATTTGCACTGAATAACTAATGCCCGTTCTGGGAGGTAAGATTTTCTCAATTTCATGCAGAAACTGAACCTTCTTTATGAAAAATGTAACATCGTTCTGTCTTAATTGTTTATTTTAAGTGGATTTATTTTACTCGTATTTCTTTTTTCTTTTGACAGGTTTTACACGTATTTCATAGAGCTCTGTACACCGTGACAGTATTATGTTTTGAGATCACACGGTGATATTATTTTGAGATCTAACCGTATATTGCAAATGGGCCCTAAAAATTATCTAAACCCAGGCCCGGACGGATAATATCTTCCTCATTAATATTAAATATATAAAAAATACTGTACGCCTCCCCACCCCAGATGGCTCAGCCCTGAGATAATTGCAAAATTCACGACAACTGGGGCAATTTTTGCAGAAAGCCATCAAGATCTTTGACATGCATATCATGGTTGTGTGCTGGAACGCAGAACAACAAAGAGGTTTTTGGCTGGCACCTTTCACCGTGTTTATCATCACTCCATTCCTGTGGCTCTTCAAATTGATTGGTCAGAAGGTATCCAGTTTGCCCTTACAAAATACTTGGGTTGAGATTAAGCATTTGAGGGTTTCTGAAAATAAGTCTACTATTTTTAGGATTCTTTTAGGACTCATCTAAGATACAATATGGCCTTTAAATCTGATATTTCGTTGTGTATATTTTAGGACATTACAAATGGCCACTCTAGGAGGCCTCCCGCCTCAGCCTTTATGGCTGATGGATCGCGCATTTTATAGATTTCTGGTCCCTTACACTGATTCTGCTTTCGTGAAGCTCAAGCAACTCTCTTGTAATTGCAAACCATCTAAGACTTCGTTAAGTTAAATTTTTAGAAATCTTTGCAAGTTCCTAAAGGAAGACTTTCTCACACTGACAAAGTTTCTGTTGTATGAAGGACACCAGACTGAGATCAGAAGTTAGATAAAGAACTTGATTTCATTTTCCTTTGATCTAATTAAAAATAGTAGTCGTTCAGTTGTACCCTAGATCATTCTCGAAAAAAAGATTGTACCCTACAGATTATCATGGAGTGCAATTAATGATGAACCATTCCGAGTCTACATTATGAGTTTGAGTGTTTGACTGAGATAACTAAACTTGCATCGATATTTTGATAAATATAGTGATTATTGGGCAGAACGAATTACAGTAGTTTATCCTTAAGAGTTAGGCGAAGGATTGATAGTTATAGTTAAATTTACATTTAGCTCTAGCTGCCTACAGTTTTCAAACAGTTAATGTAGTATTCCATGCAATTTGTTTTACATCTGTCATACACCATTTCGTTGCATTATTGTACCCCCATGCTTTATTTTTTGGTAGTCACGTATAATCTTAGTAATGACAGATTGAAGTTTAAATTGTGAGGGAAGAGCCTGCTGAAGTGGAAAATGTATCTGCGTGGACTGTTCTTCAAATTCTTGCAAAGTATGATTCATCCTTGTTTTGCTTCAACCATTTTAGGAGCTACAACAAGAAACATAATACTGATGCCGACGCCGTCACCATTGTAGGAACTTTTTTTGTATAAAAGTATTTCTTTTGAATACCGTATCGGCCGACCAGGTGACTTCTTACATGAAAAGGCAAAACATTCAATTTCATGGATGTGCAAGAGTTGGAAACGCAGGGCAAGCAAACAATGTGAAGTAAGAGAGGCCAGGTAAGACATTTCACGGTGTATTAAAGTAGCGGTGTGAGTACGACACCCACATTTGTTCTAATGTTGTTGAAAACTGCAACACACGGGTCACAGGTGCACTCAAAATTGAGATTGATTGTTCACACAATTTTTTAGACTTTTTTCTACATGTTTTGGGATATACAAGGAAGATGACACCCGTAGCAACGCACGGGCATTCAACTAGTACCGTATTGTATGGGTATGGTATAGTATACCAACCCATACAATACAAACCTTGTACAACCACGCTGAGGGGTTTTTCCCAGCTATATAAACACGCAACACGAGCCCTAATGGGTGATCGTTTCCGCCACAATTTACATGGTATCAGAGCGGGTCTCTTCCGTGACCTAGCTGCCGTCGCCGCCGCCGCCGCCGTGATCACAACAAAACCGCCGCCGCAGTTTCACCTGCCGCCGCCGATCTACAACCTACAACCCAAAACAAAGCCGCCGCCGCCTACAAAATCCTACAGCCAACAACAACCACGAAATCGCCGCCGCCGCTTCTAGCCGCCGCCGCTCAAAACCCTAAAAACCAGGCCGCTGCTGCATCTAGCCGCCGCCGTTCAAAACCCTACAACCCAGCCGTCGCTGCACTCCTGTAGCCGCCGCTGCACATCCCATGGCGTCCTCGTCATCGACTGTGACGTCCCTGGCCGCGACGCTTGGAGCGCCGCCTGCCCAGCTTCTGACACGAGAAAACGCGCTTGTTTGGAAAGCTCTAGTTGTCCCTGCTCTTCGTGGTGCAAGAGTTCTGAATCTTGCAAAAGGACTTGAACCTGCTCCCCAAGAAGAGATCGAGGTGGAAGACAAAGATGGAAAAAAAGTGAAGGTTGAGAACGAGGCCTACATCACCTGGATCATGCGTGATCAACAAGTGTTAAGGTACCTTCTGAGTGCTGTGTCCCCTGATATTTTAGCTCATGTTATTGGACTTGATACTGCTGCTGAGGTATGGAAAGCTCTTGAGGAACTCACGATGACTCAATCACGTTCTCGGACACAGCAGCTTCGTTCTGCACTTATTGAAACAAAGAAAGGTGATCTTTCGGCTGAAAAATACTTTGCTAAGATGAAAACCATTGCTTCTGAACTTGCTGTTGCTGGTAAGCCTCTTGATGATGATGAGCTGATCTGGTCTATTCTTCATGGTCTCGGTGACTCCTACAACACTCTGAAAATTGCCATCCGTGCCAATCCCGCTACCACCTTAACTGATTTGTTTAGCCAGCTTCAGGCGTTTGATCAGCTGAACCAGGTGCAAGATGGGGATGTGTTTGTTTCGTCAGTTCATGCAGCAAGGCGTAGCAATGCTCCTCCTTCACGAGGTGGTGGAGGTGGACGTTCTTACTACAGGGAGCATTATGATGATAGGCGTGGCCGTTCTGCTGATCACTATGATGATAGGCGTGGTCGCTATGATAGTAGCCGCCGTGATGGGCGTGGCTACTATGACCGCGTGATGATGGGGGTCGCCGCAATGATAGTATGCAACGTGATGATGGAGGAAAACGCCGGGATGTCCGTGTTAATCGTGACAACCGACGCAGAGATGGAGCTGGCCGTCGTGAGCGTGTTGATCGAGCACCCACTCCATATGTAAATGTCACCTGTCAGGTCTGTAAGATTCATGGTCATTCTGCCGCAGACTGTTGGTGGCGCTATCAGAAAGATGGTTCAGATAGTGATGGTGATCAAGATGACAAAGCAGCTCATATGGCCTCCTATGGAGTTGATACAAATTGGTATCCTGATACTGGAGCAACTGATCATGTGACAGGTGAATTAAGCAAGCTTGATGTGCATGAGAAGTACAAGGGGCGTGACCGTGTCTACACAGCTGATGGCAATGGTATGAAAATTAAGCATATTGGTCATTCTACTTTGTGCACCCCTTCTAATTCTCTACATCTTAATAATATTCTCCATATTCCTAGTGCATCCAAAAATCTCTTATCTGTTCATAAACTTACACGTGACAATGATATCTTCCTTGAGTTTCACCCTGACTTCTTTTTGATCAAGGATCAGGTCACAAGAAGGGTGCGGTTTAAAGGTCCCTGCCATGGTGGTCTCTATCCACTAGTTCCCTTTTCCACCGGGTCCTCCAAGCAAGTCTTCGCCACAATAAAGCCGTCTTCGTCTACTTGGCATCGCCGTTTAGGACACCCTTCTTCGTTTGTAGTTCAACAAGTTCTTAGGAAGAATAAAATTTCATACACTCCTGAGATAAACCCTTATATTTGTGATTCTTGTCAGTTAGCCAAAAGTCATCAGTTGCCCTACCCGTCTCTACTAGTGTTTCAACTACTCCTTTGGAGCAAGTGTTCTCTGATGTTTGGGGTCCTGCACCTGCGTCTGTTGGCAAACATTTATACTATGTAAGCTTTATTGATGACTTTAGTAAGTTTACATGGATCTATTTGCTCAAGAATCGTTCTGATGTTTATCAAGTTTTCCTCAATTTTCAACAATTTGTTGAACGCAAATTTGATGCAAAAATTAAAACCATGCAAACTGATTGGGGTGGTGAATATGAAAAACTCAATAGCTTTTTTCAAAAAGTTGGCATTTCTCATCATGTGTCATGTCCTCATGCGCATCAGCAAAATGGTTCAGCTGAGCGTAAACATCGTCATATAGTTGAAGTGGGTCTTTCATTGCTTGCAAATGCATCAATGCCACTCAAATTCTGGGATGAAGCTTTCCTCACTGCCACTTTTCTTATAAACTTGCTCCCTAGCAAAGTGATAAATTTTGATACTCCTGTTGAAAGACTTTTGCACACCAAGCCTAATTATGAATCTCTTCGTGTTTTTGGTTGTGCATGTTGGCCAAACTTGCGTCCATATAATAAAAGAAAGCTCTCTTTTAGATCCACACGTTGTGTCTTCCTTGGATATAGCTCTCTTCACAAAGGGGTTAAATGCCTTGATCCTAAAACTGGCCGTGTGTATATCTCTAGGGATGTGGTCTTTGATGAAAATGTTTTTCCTTTTGCTTCCATGCATTCTAACGCTGGAGCTCGCCTACGCCAAGACATTCTTCTTCTACCTACTAATTCCACATCTTCTTCTCATGGGGTTGCACAATTTAATGACTATATGCCTTTGCCTGTTATTCCTGTTGTCACTAATTCTGCTCAGAATACTACAGCAAATGAACATGCAGATAGTACTTCAGATGGTGATGATTCAGATGAAAATTCTGTTGAAAACGCTGAAGAAATGAGTTCAAACGGAGCTGAAAATGATCCTCAAATGCATGCACAAAATGACAACTCGGGCGCTGGATCCGATGCTGATTCGTCCGTCCCATCCGAGCGTGCGCTAACGATCCCAATGTGGATTCTGCCGCCATGGACAACGATGCGGGGGCAGCTCCGCTCCGCACCAGTCCCACGGCGCCACGCCGTCCACTCCTGCACATGGCCCTGATGCTCCGACAGCTCCTTCTGTGCGCGGTCCCGCAGCCCCGACAGTGCGCCATGCACGTGGTCCCGCTGCTCCTTCAGCGCGCCAACGACACCGCGCAGCGTCGTCCCCGCCTGCAGGTCATGGCCCCGTGCGGTCTTCACGCCAACGTCGACGCGCCACGTCGCGCTCTCCTACACGTGCAGCGGAGGAAGCAGAATCTTCTGCACCTGATCATGCTGCTCCTTCCGGATCCTCTGCACCGGATGGCGCTGTTGCTTCAGTGTTGCCTGGAGTACAAACACGGCTATCAAAAGGTATTCGCAATCCCAGAATTTACAAGGATGGTACAATACGCTATGGTCGCTACGGTTTTCTTGCTTGTACAGAGAACCGCATAGTCTATCTTCAGCTCTTGATGATCCACTTTGGCGCACAGCTATGCAAGAAGAATATAATGCATTGATTCAAAATAACACATGGCATTTGGTTCCTTCTAGTCCTAACAAAAATGTCATCGATTGCAAGTGGGTTTATCGCATCAAGAAACATGCTGATGGTACAATTGACAGATACAAAGCTCGTCTCGTGGCAAAAGGTTTTAGACAAAGATTTGGTATTGACTACGAAGACACATTCAGTCCTGTAGTTAAAGCAGCTACTATCAGAACTGTCTTATCTGTTGCAGTTTCCAGAGGATGGAGTTTACGGCAGCTGGATGTCAAGAACGCGTTCTTACATGGTGTTCTGGAAGAGGAAGTGTACATGAAACAACCCCCAGGTTTTGAAAATCCACACACCCCTCATTACATTTGCAAACTTGATAAAGCGATTTATGGCTAAAGCAAGCTCCAAGAGCATGGTTCTCACGGCTCAGTTCCAAGTTGCATGGTCTTGGATTTACACCATCAAAGGCTGATACCTCTTTATTTCTCTATCAAAAGTCAGGTATAACTATTTTTGTCTTGATTTATGTTGATGACATTATAGTGACAAGCTCTTCAGATCAAGCCATATCAGCTTTACTGCGAGATCTCAATGATGACTTTGCTCTCAAAGATCTTGGTGACTTACATTTTTTCTTGGGCATTGAAGTAACAAGAGCGTCTAATGGTATTCTTTTGACACAAGAGAAATATGCTTCTGATTTACTTGAGAAAATTGGTATGAAAAACTGCAAGCCTGTGCCTACACCTCTTTCTCCTAATGAGCCTCTTTCTCTTGGTGATGGAGTGCCGCTTGGTCCAGAAGACTGCACTCAATACCGCAGTATTGTTGGTGCATTACAATACCTCACATTGACACGTCCAGATTTGTCTTATTCTGTTAACAAAGTTTGTCAATTTCTGCATGCACCAACTACTACACATTTGACAGCGGTCAAGAGAATCATGAGATATGTTCAGGGTACTGTAGATCTTGGAATCACTTTCAAGTCTTCTCCTTCTACTTTATTGAGTGCCTTTTCAGATGCAGACTGGGCTGGAAGTCCTGATGACAGAAGGTCTACTGGAGGTTTTGCTATATTTGTTGGCCCAAATTTGGTTTCATGGAATGCAAAGAAACAAGCTACAGTCTCACGTTCAAGTACAGAAGCTGAGTACAAGTCCTTAGCCAATGCCACAGCTGAATTGATATGGGTTGAAGCACTTCTTGGTGAGCTTGGAGTCAAGCTTCAGGAAAGACCCTGTTTATGGTGTGATAATTTGGGTGCCACCTATCTTTCAGCAAATCCTGTATTTCATGCACGTACTAAACACATAGAAATTGATTTTCATTTTGTTAGAGAAAGAGTAGCTGAAAAGAAATTAGATATCAAGTTTATATCCAGCAAAGATCAAGTTGCAGATGGTTTTACTAAACCTCTCCCTGTTAGAAATCTTTTAGAGTTTAGACGTAATCTAAATCTTCTTCGAAGTTTAGATTAAGGGGGTGTGTTAGATGTAATATACCGTATTGTATGGGTATGGTATAGTATACCAACCCATACAATACAAACCTTGTACAACCACGCTGAGGGGTTTTTCCCAGCTATATAAACACGCAACACGAGCCCTAATGGGTGATCGTTTCCGCCACAATTCACAAATCCATCAAGTTGCAAACCCATCGAAGTATCTAACAGGTTCAGTAACATGATTCTCACTTAGGCTAATAGCGTCTCCAACCGGATCCCTCTGCCTCTATTTATCCAAACCCCGGAAATGAGAGAAGGAAGAAAAAGCTATCTAACGGGACAACCACTTTGCCCCGATATGTCTGTACTGGAATTCCCACTTTCAGCTCATATTTTGGGTGGAAATGAGTGTATCCGAACAAGATAGTTTGTCCAACCAAACCGGCTAATTTTGTACCTACGTATAAACGAGAGTTCAAATCGGACACGTCCAAGACATGTCTGGACGTGTCCACAAACAAATGTTGGGCCAAACTAATCCAGGACCTGAGTTTGGAAGACTAATAGTAAAATTCACGATGTATGTTTAGCGGGGACACCCACCACTAGACCTTCTATGTTCACGATTTCTCTTGAAACATTATGTTGTGCCACTCACGAGTGGCCTCCTTCGTCGGTGTATTTTCCTCCTTTAGCAACGACAGAGACTGTGGCTCGATGCCACGGCTAAAATACGAGTTCCACCACGTGCTCTTGTCTCGCGCCTTTGGCGTCGAGATCAACAACTGACAAACAAGACACTCGTTGTCAAAAGTCCACAACGACCGATATGGTTTGGAAATGATACTACACGTTTGAGCACCAGGCGAAGGATGCTTCTAGCACATAAATAGTTTGCTTGTATGGACTGAATCTCCTAGCCCATAGATTTTGTGGTAGAAAACAACGATGATTGGAGGAAAGAACTATGGAGCAAGGGGAGGGGGGATGCAAACAATTCAGGTGCTCGCCACAAACTCAGATGGTGGTAGAAGTTGGTGGGGAGGCGCACATGCGACGCCACATATTACATTGATGATTGGATATAGAGAAAAGCTCAACAACATCGCCTAGAGATACGCATGCTTGAAGTCAAAGGAGAGGCATCTGTTGGTGAACTAGATCACCTAGCAATCCTAGACTATGCCTACGATGGCACAACAACTAGGGTGGAGGTGATCAAACAACGATCAAAGTTGAATAAGATGTCACGAATATGATGTTTGTACACGGAGCAGGTCGATTCCTTTGGTGGAGAGAGTACTCTAGTGACAGAGAGGCAAACAAGAGTCTCGAAGTTTTGCATGGATTCTAAATTTTAGCTCTAGGGCCCACTGTCCTGATACATCTCAAACGTATCTATAATTTTTGATTGTTCCATGCTTATTATATATCATTGCCACATGTTTCTATGATGTTTTTATATCATTTTGGCATATTTTATGGAACTAACCTATTAACAAGATGCACAGTGCTAGTTCCTGTTTTCTGCTGTCTTTTTGTTTCAAAAAAGCTAGTCGGGAATTTTTTTCCGAATCGCCTGAAAAATTACGGGAATTATTTTTACATGGAAACAAAGACTGCGCCAGGAGGAGACCTGCAGGGGGTCCCACAGGCCCCAGACGACCTGGGCCCCACCTGGCCGCCTCCGACGTCTCCTCGAGTTGCCCTTTCGCCAATAAATTGCCTTCGTCCCGAAAACCCTCGAGACCCGATCATATTTTCCAGAAAATGTCCGAGGCCGCCACCGTCGCCAACCCTAAATCGGGAGGGTTCTGAAACTCTTCCCGGCACCCTACCGGAGGGGGAGATCGTCACCGGAGGCATCTACACCACCATGCCTGCCTCCGGAGTGATGCGTGAGTAGTCCACCACGAGACTATTGAAAGGACAAGGATGTCGCCTAGAGGGGGGTGAATAGGCGATTAAAACTTTTCCGGTTTAGGCTTGATAATTGCGGAATAAAACTAGGTGTTTAAATTAACAAGCTAACAACCTAAATAAACTAGGCTCACCTATGTGCACCAACAACTTATGCTAAGCAAGACAAGCAACAAGGTGATAGCAATAGAATACTTCAAGCACGAAGGCTATCACAATGTAAAGTGCATAAGTAAAGAGCTCGGGTATAGAAATAACCGAGGCACGCAGAGACGAGGAAGTATTCTCGAGTTCCTCCTTTTTAGGGGAGTACGTCTCGTTGGAGAGGTGTGAACCAACACAATGGTTCAACAACCACAAAGGTTTCACCTTCTTCTCCGATGAACCGCACCACAAAGGTTTGGTTCACCTTCCACTATCGGAATCCTTCGAGGCGGAAATCCGGAGCCTTTCAACAACGATCCGGGGCACAACCCACAACGGGATTGGGGGGCTCCCGAACAGCTACAAGTGACCACACAAGGGTCTCAACCACCACACGGGCGTCTAGGGTCCAAAGACCCAAGAGTAACAAGTTCACAAACTTCCACTTCCACGAATCCTCGTGGAGAGAGCAAACCGATGCAACACAATGCAATGGCAAGAGCACAAGTGCTCAAATCCTTCACTCTCAAATCCCACCACAAGCAACTAATGCTTATGGGGGGAGAAGAGAGGAAGAACAAAGTAGGAGAAACACCAAGAACTCCAAGACCAAGATCTACTAGGTTCCCCTCACTTAGAGGAGAGATGGAATGGTGGAAATGTAGATCTAGATCTCCTCTCTCAAATCCCTCAAAGATATGCAAGAATCATGGGAGGAATTGGGAGAGGGGCAAGCTTTCCAAGGTCAACAATGGAGGAGAGAGAAGAGGTAAAAACGTGCTTGGAAGAGCTGAGTGGCTGAAGGTAGGTGGAGGGGTATTTATACCCCTCCCAGAAAAAGAGCCGTTGCAGCCACTTAGTCCGGAGTTTCCGGTCAGGGAGGCCGGAGACTCCGGACCAAAAGGGCGGAGACTCCGGACGCAGAAAGTCAGGAAAAAGCCGATGCAGAAAAAACTCACACCGGAGACTCCGGACTACGAGGGCCGGAGACTCCGGGGATACTCCGGACCAACTCCGGACGCTATACCGCAAGTGCCGTCCGCGGGGCACTTCGCTCCAAAACTAGGGAGGCCGGAGACTCCGGCCCTGAGCACCCCTGAGGCCGGAGACTCCGGACAGGAAAAGCAACACAGAACAACAAATCCTGAAATGCAATAATTTTTGCAAGGAAGCTCCAAACGAGATGAAATATTAAGGGTCACAAATATGGAGGAGATGTCACACATGGGAGGTGTGGACCTTATCTCGAGGAGGACCGGTAATATTTCCAACACCGAGAACGCAACAAGTTTTCCATCCGGACTCCGTTTTCAATGATCTTGGGCTTGCTCCGAAGATAATCACAAGCACTACAAGATCATGCATATACACATCATAGTCCATCATCTATTTATAATGCTACATGTTGTGTTTGCGGGGATCCGATGAATTATGGAGTCATGCAATTATTGTTCAGTTTATTTATGATATGTTTTATTTATGATCTTGCATGCTCTCAGATGCTTGTGGATGCTTTGACCGAAGTAATTGCTAGTGTGTTTAGAGGGGGTATTTATGATATATAGAACCTTACCTAAACGATTAAGACTTGAGATGTGCTGTTGCTACTAGGGGTAAAATAGCGGTGTTTACTTCTTTATGTTGTTTTCATTACTTACATTATGCACCATGCTTATTGCAATTATCCGTTGCTTTCAACTTAATACTTTCGGGTGACATGCTGGATAGCGATCCCGGGGTGGATTATTAGTCATAGATGCAGTTGGATAACGGTCTATGTATTTTGACGTAATGCCCATATTAGATGAAACGGTGAACTTTGTGTCATGATAGTATTGTTATACGCCCATGCTTTGTCAATTGCCTCGCTGTAATTTATTTACCCAACATGTTTATCTTTTGGAGAGACACCGCTAGTGAACTGTGGACCCCGGTCCTATTTTCCTATATTGTTTACAACCGTTTGCATAGCTTTTCCTAGTCATTTGCTCGCTGGTAAATTTTGGTCTCTTATTATTTTACACATATACGTTTAATCCTTTGTGTTCAGCAAGCCGAAGAGATTGACAACCTCTCTGTTTCATTGGGGCAAAGTAGTGTGTTTGTGTGTGCACAGGTCTGGGTCAACAGCTCTTTTTGGTGCCATTGTCGTTGACACCAAGCCGAAGCCTTCTCCAAGTCCTACTCGATCGACAAACCTTGGTTTTGTAATCAAGAAAAAATTGCCGCTACGCTATATCATACCTTCCTCTTGGGGTTCCCAACGAACGTGTGATACACGTCATCATGTCCCTTCACCATTTTAGAAGATGACTCCTCCAACTTTCCAACAACTACGCTCCGAGGACTTCTTTGAGCAAAAGTAGTAATGACGTTCCGCGGGAGAAGCGGTAAAATGGATCTCTAAAAGAGGAGGAAACTACGTTGAAAAACTCAGACATTAACCCGAAGCCACGACGAGGACTTTTGTGGCTGCCATCAAGGGGAGTCCTGTTGTGGGAATAACTAGATCTTACAAGGAGGATTATTTTTTAGTTAAATATAACATAATACTTTGATAAATATTGTAGTTGTCAAATGCCACACACCACGGTTTTCTTCCTCGACATTTTATGTTTTTGAGTGGCGTCTCACAACATGCTCATTTTGTAGTTGTTCGGACTATGCCCCCCCTAATTTTTCTTTAGGGAAACTCTTTCTCTGTTTTTTCTCACCGTATATTAAAACTCTCCCTTAGCTAAGACGTAGGAGTATGCTTTAGAGCAGAAAACGTAAAACTATAGTGCTGGAACCGTAGGAGGTTGCGGGTCCCAACCTGCCAGTACCAAGTCTGTCGTCGGTGATTCCACTGCTCCCCTTCCTCTCCAATCGTCGTCCCGGCGTCGCGAGGAGGAGGGGGGGGGGGGGGGTATGGCTCTCGTGCGTGTGCGTGTGCGTGTGTTTAGTTATAGTTTTTTTCTAGGTTTCGAGTTTCCTCCGTTGGCGTCATGGTGGGGCGGATGCTGATGGTGCTAGTAGGAATAATGGTCTCCCAGCCTATGCTCCTGCTCGTCGGAGGTGTTGCTAGCGCTGGCGAGAGGTTTGTGGAGTCCAAACTGTGGAGCGACTTTGATTTGGCGTTGTGTTTTGGCGTGGCGGCGAGGATGAGTTGCTTTTGGAGTGTGGCGGTGCTGACTGTTGCGGATCTGCGAAAAATGGTGAGGGATCCGGCGCCTGTTGAAGGGCGAGGTGGCGTTGACCCCAGATCCGGGTTGAAGAAGTTTTGAGGGCTCCTCCGGTCGATGTTTTTTATCGGGCTAGATCCATCCTTACGGGGCTGGTGGCTATCGTGGCTCGTTAACACCTCATGGCAAGGGGTTTCTTCAACGTCAAGATATGGGATCAACTATTGGTGCTTTTCGGCGACGACGAAGTACGTGGGTGCTTGATAGTTACGGCGAGTGCGGTATGCAGCATTACAATCGCTTGTATCATCATATTTTTTGTTACTTGTATTCCTATCAACTCTGTATCCGTACTATTATCAATACAAATACTGTATGCCAATGGGCGTACATCGTCAAAAAAAAAAGTATGCTTTACAGCATTTTTTTGAGGGAAAAAGGCCCACGAAACGAATGCATTCCGAAAAAGGCCCACGAAACGAAAACACAAGCCAATAGACCCCCAAAAGGCGGCGCGGCGCCGCGCGCGAAACCCCCATAGCACGGAGTTCCATAAATCCCATTCTGCCCCACCGTCTCTCTGCCGTCCCGTACCTTCCATTCCTCTCCCTCCTCCACCTCTCTCCCTCTTCCTCCCCCTCACCCGAGCGGCGTGCCCTCGCACCGCGCCACCGCCTCCGCCTCGCCCTCCAAACCCTCCGCCTCTCCCGCGAGCCGCCCCCGCCATCTCCGTTCCCGCTCCACCTCGCCGCGTCCCTGCCGCCTCAACCCCGTCCGCGATTTCGGCCCCTGCTTTCCGAGGTACGACCATTCAGTTCGTCATCAGTGATTAGTTGAACCCCATCGACCTCCAGAATTTCGGGCGCAGCATCTAAATCCGCCCCCGTCTCTGGCCGCAGTTCCGCCCGCTCCTTCTCCGGCAGCAAAACCTAGGGTTCCGCGACAGGATGCAGAAGCTGGGGCTCTCGGGGCTCAGGAGCCTCGATGGGTTCCGCTCCCTCGCGGGGCCCAACTCGACGGCCGGGAAGCCCGCGAACCCCAAGCCCTCGTCGGATGCTGGGGGTGGCACGTACGGGAGCTTCGCCAACCTTAAGATGACGGCAGGTACCTACCGCTTTGATTTCCCCCGACTCACTCCCTGGTTTGACTTTATGGAGGCTGTCTGTTTCGCGCGATGCACTGATTTCTCTCGATAATGGTCTATTTGCAGAGAAATTAGTCAAGGAGCAGGCATCGGTGAAGACTGATCTCGAAATGACGGTATATTTCTGAACATTGTG
Source organism: Poa pratensis (assembly GCA_947311845.1). Lineage (NCBI taxonomy): Eukaryota > Viridiplantae > Streptophyta > Magnoliopsida > Poales > Poaceae > Poa > Poa pratensis. Next base: position 38,991,503 of record CAMZMU010000050.1, on the reverse strand, counting down.
CAGTTATTTGTGACTGTCGAGCACTTGGCCGAACGGATTCCTATCATTCAGCTGTATGGATTGCGCATTGTTCCGGAAATTTAGCCAGACATCATGTCGCTGCGCCACTGTTTAGGTTTCTGCATACATTTGGGTCTGGTATCTGTCTCGGTGGTGCCAATAGAAGTAGAGTTGTCTGCTGGTTGATCAATGCCGAAATTGCATAGTCTTCTGTTATTCAGGGCTGTCTCAGTTGTATCATTCTGCTTGTATAACACAAGGGTACTTTTCTGTTTCTGGTTTTGTCTTGGAATCCCGTGGTATTTTTACTACTCTGTGGGCAGAACAAATGAACTGCGTATAGACCATCATGTGATCGTGTATGCAGCGTCAACATGGCAATAGAATGTTAAACCAGAATAGGCAGCACACAAATATAAAACCGTATCATTCTGGGGCTGCAGGTGTTTTCGTTAGTCCAACCTCATGATTTTACGCGTCTTTATGCGGTGTTTAGACTCCATATTATTTTCCCAGTTGTTACATATATGCATCTGTGCTTCTAAAAAAGTCTACCTATGACATGTTATAGTGCCAACAGAGGTACACACAGTGTTTTTCTTTCTGGCAGTATGCATCCTTTAAAACGTTGAACTATATCTGCGACAGAGCTCTGTATCTCCTCACTTGCAAAATATGGGACATATTGCCCTCTGTCGGTTAAAGTCCAATTTCTCACTCGTCATTTATCTTATTTCAATGGGCTTATTTCTTTAATATCGTCGAAATGGATAGTCCTGAACTTAATTAAACACGGACTTGTCCTTTAGAATCACTACCATGTTACAATAAGGGACTTGTAAGCTTATTGCATCTAGTTCTATTAAGTTCAGAATGGTATATGTATGATAAGTTTCACTACCAGTTCAACACAGTCGTCTTTCTTTGTTTAGATGTTCTATTGTTGTGGTTATGTATTGCAGACTGGCTCAAGTACATAACGAATTTATCAGCATGCAGCAGCAACATCTTATATTGGTCTCGCACTGAATATCTTATTGCTGATACATATGCTTTGTGTAACTTCAGCATACCAAGCTGAAAAGAGCAACCGAACAGATAAATATGCTAGAAGCAAAACTTCAACAAGCTGTCAATGAAAACATGAAGCTTAAGGTGAAGCGGACTGAAGATTCAAAGCTCTGGCAAGGATTAGATTCAAAAGTTTCCTCAACAAAGACCCTGTGCGATCAGTTGACTGAAACTCTGCAGCAGTTAGCAAGTCAAGCAGAAAGAGGTAATGTTTCTACTGGCGTTTTGTCATGCACACCTGTTGTTCACATCTAACTGTCAAAACAACGCAATGGCAGCTGAGGAAGATAAGAAGGTTTTTGAGGAGACACTTGGGAAGAACTCCAAAGCTTTAGATGAATTCAACTGCTTGCTGCATGATACCTCTGCAAAACTGGAATGTGCAGAACAAAATATCATGTCAGGTTGGTTTGCCTCTTATCACTTCACATGTCGTACTAATCTTCTAGAATTCCGACAACTGGTTAACTCACCGCCAGACTCTGCATATCTAGGGTACCCCCATCTGCTATGCTGTTGTTTATGTCATCTAGACCCTAATGTCATTTGCAACTCCATGCCTATCTATATGATATGCTTATAAATAGAATAATTAGCACCGTGCTAAATATTTACATAATAACATGATAACATTGTCAACTGTCCTATTAACTCAGGTAAACAGGAGATGTTGCGGATTAAACAAGAGAAAGAAGAAATGGACCGGAGTTACAAAGAACAGATCTATGCAAATGATACTACTGCAAGGGAAAAAGGTACGTGTTAGCTTATCTGTACCATTCTTTATGCTTTGTTTCGGTGGCTGGTTCATGTGGCAACTTTGGCCGATCCATGATTGTAATAAGTTTTCCTACACACTTTTGATACTACTCTTTTTATTAATATAAAACAGCTGTGTGCATCATCACGATGCAGAGGCCGGGGCACTGCTTCCATTTCGAAAAAAAAGCTTATCTGTACCAATTTACGAATAAGATGTTATTGGCCATCTGCTTAAATTGCATTATGAGTATGTCTTGGCAAGTTGTTATAGCATTAGAACGTCACTAAGGTGATAAGTCATATAAGCAAGCCCCAAGTTATCTCATTGTAAAAGCTGTTGGGGAAGTTTGGGAAGTTGACATATGCTACTCCATCGAACAATTTCCATCTTGTACCGTTAAGATGCCCTCAGTGCAATAGTAGTAATAACAAACAATAAGCTCTGTTTGATTTTTAAATGCAGATTCTCTCATCAAACGGTTGGAGGTTTCAGTTGAAGAAAATAAAGCCCGCTTGTTGTGTGCTGACTCCCGCCTGCAGTGCATGGAGCAAGAGTTGAAGCTTAAACAAGATGTTTGCACTTGCCTGAAAGAAAACCTTGCAAGTGCTGAAAAAGACAAAAATGACTTGGAGCTTAGGAACCAGGGATATAGTCTGGAAATTGAAAGACTGTGCAAGGACAATAAGGATGCCACTGCATTGCTTAGCAGTTTTGTGGCTAAAGTAGCTGAGCTAGATAAAGAGCATGCATCATTGTCAAGCCATGTCTCTAGATTACTTTCTTCATTCGAGAACTACTATGGAATGGTCCAAGAGGAGAAATTGCTGATAACAAGATCTGCCCAGGACAAACTGGAACATCTTCAAAACCAGTTTGTAGATTTGACATCAGAAAACAGTGGTCTCAAAACTGAAATTGGGGAACTGAAGTCCAGAATCACAGAGTTACAGAAAACTCAAGAAATTGTTATGGTTCAACATGTAGAAGAGTGCCAAGTGGCTGAAGATAAAATCAGAAGATTGGAGTCTGAAGCAGAAATATCTGCCTCCAGTGTGAGTCGCTTAGAAAAGTTATCTTCTGAATTACAAGGGAGAGTTCAGAAGTTACTTGAGGATTCTAGCCTTGCTGAAAATCAAAAGGTTCGTGAACTAGCCGGTTAAGAATATATGAACAGTTGCTATTTAACCTGTATGCTATCCTTACCATGTGATTGAAATTTTGCAGGAAGAGCTGATACAGAAGATTTTGAAGCTAGAATCAGATAATCAGGAGCTTCTAGACAGAGTGCAGTCAGTTTTGGATGAGAAATCTAATGACACAGAATCTTTGCAACACGAGATCGCTAATCGTGACCTTCAGGTTGATACATTTGAAAAACAGATCAGCGAGCTCCGCAGTTTTCTTGATGAAAAGGAACAGTTGTATGTTTCTTCTATGGAGAGAGAAAAGAGTTTGGAGGAACAGAAGTCACAGGTTTGTGTTATTATGTCGTAAATCTCATGATGTAATGATCTGTAGACAACATATAACCTTCACCTCCTACCCAGGTTCAAGCATCACTTGCGCAACAGAATGTCAACTTACCGAGGCCAAAAAACAGTATGATCTCATGCTCGTGGGTAAACAGATAGAGCTATCAAAGCATTTGAAAGAGTTGTCACTTAGAAATGATCAGGTATCACATTTCTATTAATTGTATAGCACTTTTCTTTCTCAATCACAAATGACAGTTTGCAAATGATTTTGCAGGCAATCAATGACATCCGTAAGAGATATGAATTAGAAAAGGTAGAGATCATTAGTGCTGAAAAAGAGAAGGTAAATTTATTTCTTTTCATTAAGAACTTTCTGTATGCTAGATAGTTGGTATGATGATATGATTCTTACTCCCTGTTTAAAATTTCAGGCGGATAAGCTCATAAAGGAAATGGAGAATAAATGTAACGAAAAGATATTTGAGAGTAAGCGAGAATCAGAGAGGTGCTTGACACGCCTTAAGGAGGAACATGGCACAGTGGTAGGTACAACTAGTTCGGTTTCTCAATAAACACTACATTTATTTTGAAACAAATGAAGGACAATCTAGTTCTGATGACTGTACATGTATCCATTTCGACGAAATATATTTGTCCTGGAGTAGTTAAACAAAGTAAGCTGAACAGCTACAGATAGTATGGGTAAATAACTGCATGTCAGACTTCCAAGGAAGTTCTTTCATGCACAATGCTCACTGCTGAAGAGGCATTATTACCTAAGAACTACTGATTTTTCTTGGTATGTTTTTTGGTCCTTGCTCTAAATAGACTTGACTTGTGAACTGTATAGGAAGTTATATGGAAACACCCATTGATAACTAATAAGTTCAAAGTATCCTCAAGCTGCTTTAGGATAACATTTCCATCACCTTCATCTTTTATTTAATTGGCTGTAACATACTCATGAAAAGTCTGGAACCACACTATTTTTCGCCAATGTACATTGCTAAAGATCTATAGACTACGCTGGTTAATTTAAGCACCAATGGCTTCTTAAGCAATCAAATTGCCATTTGATGTTTGAAGGGGAAAATGCATCAGGGACCACTTTCTAGAAATTTCTGTAGTAATGCAAGTATAGAACTTTGACATTCCATTTGTTTTACGGCAGTCCAGAGATGCTATTTAGTATTTGTGCAGAGAGAAAAGCTATGTAAAAACATGTTGCTGTTAATCATGGAGCTTTTAAAATCATATTGATATCAGTAGAATCATTCATTGTATCACCAGTATACTCTTGTCCAAAAGGCTGTTTGTCTGGTGTCAGCTTGTCAGTACCAGGGAAGCAGTGCATACTACAGAGTGGAGATGTACAATAGAGTTGTTGTTCTTCTGAAATTACAGTTTAGGTTGTTTCTGGTATCCAGGTGGCAAGAATTCAACAGGATAATGAGCTTAAGGAATCAACTCTTCGAGCTTATCACAAAGAAGAATTGCAGCGCATTCGTTCACAGGCTGAGAATGAACTCAAGGAGGTCAGTCATAAGCAAGCTGAACCATATGTTTTGATTGTGTTAGTTTTTGTTACTAATGAAATCTGGACAACATTATAGAGGCTGTCGTCGCTCAGACAAGAGCATGAAGCTCAAATGAACTCAGCGAACATACAGCATGAGGAAGATTGTCAGAAACTTCAGGATGAACTGGAGCTTCAGAAGTCAAAGGTAGTGACTCTTGACGCTCTTTGTTCTGAAGGCTGTTAGCCTGTGACTGGAAAGTAGGCTGAACAGTGTTTGGTGCAGGAGGAGAAGCAAAGAGCATTATTACAGTTACAGTGGAAAGTGATGGGTGAAAATCAACAAGTTGATCAAGAAGTGAGTTCTAAGAAGGTACATGCTCTACTTGCTATTTGGTAACTGTATATTACTATTTCGCTAAGCAATGTGTATATGGCATGTATTGATTTTTTTGGGGTTGTAAAACATGCTAAGTGTTAAGCAAAAAAAACATGGCTCCATATGTTCACACTTGAAAATTCTTAATCATAATTTGGTCATATTGGGGCTAGATAGACTAATGTTCTCAATCTTATCCTGCCGTTTTCCTGTTAATGTCAACCATTTGCTGGTTTCCTTTGTAATCCATCTCATAATTAGGTTTATACATTCATTATGAAATAAATCACTAATTATGAATTCTCTGTTTCATTGATAAAGAGGAGAGATTCATATGTCAGAAAAGAAAGTCAGGTTCAATTGGCAGGTCCTGAGACCAAACGAAGGTAAGATATCTTCTCTTTTCTATGATGAACTTGATTACCCTGCATTTTAGGAAGAGTACTCCTTAGAAACTTCAAACTTGAATGTTTTTATGTTGTGTTTCAGGATGTAAAATTAACTGGAATTATACAATCACCAATTTCAAACGCACTGAGAAAGGTAGAGAAAGGAACTCAGGATGTTCCTAATCACAGAAAGGTAATTTTTGTATTACATATAGGTCATTTGTTTTTCATCTGTTTTTGAGCATGGACCATTTTTCATTTTGAATGAATTATTATGAAAATTATGTTTGCATGCTATTATTTAATTGCTATTTTTTCGGACATTCCTTTAATTAGGTAACACACCATGAATATGAAGTGGAAACAGCAAATGGAAGAATCACAAAGCGCAGGAAAACAACAAAGAGCACTGTTATGTTTGGGGTACAAGCTTTTCCTGTTTTTCCTTCGCATTTGATTGTCTGCCTGTTCCATTCATTTTAATACTGTCTTTACCCATTCAGGAACCAAACACTCAGAAGTCATTGCATAATACTGCTGAAAAGGATGTTACAAGAACAAGAAAGGTACGATGGTCATCAATATAAATAACTGTGTACCTTAACTTCCCAATATTGATGTGTAAAGGTTAAAATCAATATTTTAGTGGTGATCTTTGGAGTTATTTGCTTATATGGATGCTTTACATACTTTATATACAATCCTAATAAGGTTTTCTTCATAAATTAATCCTAGTTAAATCTAAGATTACTTTGTAATATAATAGTAGTTTTTTGAATAATTATATGTACTGTTTGATTATTCAAGAATGACATCTCACTGTGTTTCTGTTACAAAGAGATGTATAATGTATTTGATTTCCCACGGCATATGTAGGTTGTATAGTTTGACCGTAGTCAGAACTATTATTCAAATCTGGGGAAAATATTGTATTTTTTAAGGTCTCGGAGAGTATATCTTGTCAGATAGGATTTGGGGAAAATGTTGCATTCTCGAGGTGCTGGAGAGTTTTCTTATCAGACAGTCTCCATACTCATTGTTCCTTGTTATTCTCTCGTGATATCACCGATGTTCTCTTGGTTTTCCCACTTATCTTGCAATCTTCTTGGAGTAAGCACCAAGTACAAAATTAAAACATGAGCTCATGGTCTGCTTTTCTACAGCGATTGATCATGCAATAAAATTAAGTCAGAAACTGTCTATGGACAAACATTTCTTTTGACACTTAAGTCTTGGTATTCTGCAGGCTGTTCCAGGATCCCGTCCCCATCCTGCAAACATCGGTGAATTATTTTCTGAGGGCTCCTTGAATCCATATGCTGAAGACCCTTATGCATTTGGCTAGAAGGTATACTGTTGCAGTTGGTATTTTTGGAGAATATCACTACAGCAATCTCATGCATGACATTTGCATTTTAAAACGTTCATGTTGTCATTTCGGCCAATAATGTCTCAACGGGCTTAGAATTTTGTAATTTGTTTAATACAGTCACCATCCTTGTATGACGGATGGATGTGCTCAGTAGTGTCTGAATTCTAATAAATATGTTGAGCTATAAACTAATCATGCTCTGGAAGTGGTTATATGATTTGATAAACTTGCTGAGTCCAGAAATGTTGTTGGAACGGCGGTCACTCTTGGCTTCTTTCCACCATGGCACCTGTTCAGTTTGTGACTTGGGGTTATGCTCTTTTGCGTGCTGGTTACTGCCCCGTTAATACAATATACTGCTGCTCACTAGAGTAGGTTTTTTGGCTCGCAAACATTTCTTGACAACCTGGACTGGACCATCAATAATCTATAGTCTAGACTACTTTAGAAGTATATTTCCTGTTTCTAATGACTGGTGACAGTATTTCAATAGTTGAGTAATCTGCATCCCTCGATGGTGGTATCCTATTGGCATCGTTTCAAGTTCTGCTAGACATGTAGTTGCTGTATTGTCTTCCATAAGTACCTGTGTCTTTCAGGAAAAAAACACCAATTACTGATAATTTTTTTCCATTCTCATTAATTAAGAGCTGGCTGTTTTTATTCTCTGTCTTCCTGTTCGATGTTATATTTTGTTCCAGCTAAATTAACTGCCCCTGAATTGAAATTGCACCTGATCTTGCAGCTCACATCTGTTGGTGCTGATCTTTAGAAGCATGAAATGTAACCTGGATTGGAAAATTCACTGTTGCCACCAGGTGACCAATGATTTGCTGCCTACCCAGGTCATGACATCTGATAATCCCAGTTCATATGTCTGTTGTTAACTCCGATGTGTCTGGAACATTGATATGATAAAAACGGTGATCTTGTGTACATAAACTGAGCTCGTTCCAAACTATGGATAGTACAGAAATTCTTGTGTACCTTTTTGGATTGCTCTTCGTTATAAGACTGAACAATAGAATTGCTGATGCTGGGCGCTGATCTTACTGAGTCACAGTAGAATCGTCCTGCATACAAGAATGGTGACTGCATTATTGCAGTCGAATGTTTATGTGTGTCTGTAAATGCAGTCGAATGCTTAAACGTGGAAGTATGATATACATTTTGGCTAGTAGGATGCTTATATTGTCGAAAAACACAATTAATTTTTTTTTCCCCATCTATGCATTCTTGTGCGTACACAAAGTTCTGTGAAAAAAATAAATATTTTTTGTATTTTTACACAGGCTGTCAAAAAGTGTTGTTTCCATGAAACTTTTCCGTGGTCACATAGAATGTGGTGATAAATACGTGATGTTTTTAAGATTTTTTAACATTTTTTGAAATACGTTTAAAATGTAGTTTCCTCGATAGGAGCATCTGCTCTTATTATATGAGCTAAAACTATGTATCTAAACTCACGGGGTTTCCCTTGGTCATGGTCTGTTCGCTTACTCAGATCGTAATGCCAGTGTCCCCTAAGTTTTTTTTCCCAACTCCCCTCTGCATCAAAAGATGCTTTATTATAAAGTTTAAAAACGACGAGATAAAATACAGGCAGTGTCCATCCGACTCGGATTAACGTACTGCTTTACTCATTTTGAATGGAATGGGTGAGACTGCTTCTTTGTCGTTCTTCAGCATGATCGTTTTCATCGGGCTGTCCTGGTCGAGTCCATGGTGCTGGTTTAGGTGAAGAGATGGTACTGAAGCAGTTGGTTCAGGAAGGCTAGCTTGGAATGCGGAGGCATTCACCTAGGCTGCACGTGTATGCAATGCTATTGGTCGCTAGAAACATGATTTGCCGTAACAATATCAATAATCAAGCATAACTTGTGCATGATCCCATCCATCAGTTGACTTTACATGGTGCTCTGCCCATTTCGATGCAGAAATATGATAGACAATGCTCAACTCTCAAGAAGCCCAACTCTCCAATCCTCGTTTTCGGTTGTTGGTCTTGCCATTTCATTTTGACAACTGGCCACGATTAGCTTAATCACTCAATCTGTACTTGGGATAGGAACAGAGCGATTTAGAAAAGGAACACAAGGAGTCTGAGTTCAAAATAGAAAAGGAAAGAAACACGAGTCCAGTATTATATGTTTGAGGGCAGATGGTCGCTTCCACTTGTTCTGTGTTGGAGGGACTTAGTTTTTTTTTTTTTGCGAGGGAAAGTTACAATTACATCCAGCCACGAATCATACAGAAAAGCCCAGAAAACATAAAAATTACAATCAGGTCCTTCTGAGCTGAGGCATCGTCTTCGTCGTGCACGACGTCACGCCGCGAAACCCGCCGCACTACCTCCGATAGCTTGGACTGGGAGGCCCCCCATCGCGGACGGGAAGGCGACGCTCCTCGGTGCCGGAGCACCTCCACCCTGCACAACGGACAGCGACACCACCATGGCCTTCTGCAACCTCACCTTCCAAGATGTCAACCGCCGGATCCACCACCTCTTGGACTCCGGCGAAGGGGGAGCCCTCCCGAGCACTCCGGAGAGCCGCAGACGAGGGCGAGACAGCAGATCCGCGGCGGAGCTCACACAGAGCCGCACCAACGGAGGGGAAGGCCGCTGTCAACCAAATCCACTCCGGCACCACCTCTTCCACCGCGGCGCCGCCGGCTGGACCACCACCACGCACACCTAATCTACATAAACGCCGGGATCCGTGGATTCCCCGTCCTCCCGCCGCCGAAGCGGCCGCTGGAGGGCGGGGGATCCGGCGAATCGCCGGCGAGGAGCCGGTGCGCGCAGGAACGCCCAAGAAATCGCCCTCTCTCTACTGTAGATGGGGAGAGGAGTGTCGGTCCAACTCGACTGCAGTGAGAATCAATGGAAAAGATACAGTTGATGTTCCAGAGAACTCTCGCTCCTGCCCTGCATCTCATCGCCATTAGAGTTGACCAACATGGTATCAGAGCACGGCGGCGAATCGCTGCATCGACGTGTGTGCTGAAGTCACCAAGTCGCTGCCGGTGGAGAAGGAGAGCTGGGGGTCGTTTGTTGCGGCGGCGGCGACGGCGGCGGCTGGATCGAGGTCGCCAGCGAGGTAGTCTGCTACTTGATCCGGTGGGTGGCTGTCTTGGTGATCTTGGGGAAGGTTCTCTCTGGATATTTCAGAGGGGCTGCCTGAGGTGCAGAAGTAGGCTCGCTGAGAGAGGCGCGAAGGAGCGCCAGGTTAGGAGATACTCGCCTGCAGCAGGGCGGCGCGTGGAGGTGGCCGCGGGCCTGGAGAAGGAAGAAAGCAGGCTGCTTGAGGTAAAGATTTAAGGAGAGTGGGAAGGCTGGTACTCTGCGATAGGAGGTGGAGAGGCTGAGCGCTGCTGGCTTGGTGCGGCAATAAGGTTGAAGAAGAAGTGCTTGTGCAGTTGTGCCCGTGAAGTGAAGGTGAAAGAAAAAAATTGAAGTCAATTTGTGCTCGTGCTTGAAGCTGAAGCTATGAGGTATCTGTGGAAGGGAATTGTAGGTGGTGTTGTTCTGTGGAGAAGAAAAGGTGTACGAGTAGTGGTCTGAACTTGAGGAAAAGAAGAGAGTTCATGTTCTGAAGATAAAAAGGCAGAGGAGTAGAGACTCTAACCTGCAGGGAATTTGCAGTGCTATGGACGGCAAATATCAGGCTCGGTTTTCTGGGATTGGTAAGCAAAGGGATAATGGTTTATGTAGAGCTAAAGGGTGTGGTGGTAGTACTGCAAAATCATGGCAGAGAGATGGAGATTGGCTGTGTCCAAATGTAAACTGTGGAAATGTAAATTTTGCTTTTCGCAGAATATGCAATCTTTGTGGAGTTACACGACCAGCTGGTGATAGTGGAACCACACAGCTTGTGAGTGTGAGGATGACTGTAGAAGATATGGTGAAGTGGCAGTGGTTTAAGAAGATGAGTTCGACTGAAAATTCTTCAAAGGAGGCGCCCGTTTCTGCTGGTCCGTGGACCAATGTTTCTAAAACTGTAAGTTGTGATCGACCATGGTTAATTGATTCTGGTGCATCAAGACATATGGTAGGATCCTATGAGGACTTCTCAAAATATGCACCTAATGTGATGGGGCAAGATGTGAAGTTGGCAGATGGCTCTACCCAAGCTATTATGGGATCAGGGACTGTCATGTGTGGATCTAATATGTCTCTTTCATCTGTTTTACATGTTCCCTCGTTCCCAATTAATCTATTATCTATCAGCTGTATTACAAAAGAACTTAATTGTGCTGCAGTTTTCTTTCCAACATGGTGTTTGTTTCTGGAACTTGGGACATGGAAAGTCCTTGGAACAGGAATTATGCAAGATGGTCTATACTACTTGGATGATGATATGGCACCTATGGCTGCTGCTGTGCTGCCCCGGTCTCCATTGGAAGAATTTCTTCTTCATCATCGCAGGCTAGGACATATGTCCTTTATCACTCTGGGTAAACTTTATCCTAGTCTCTTTAATAAGATTGATAAGGAAAAGTTGGTATGTGATGCTTGTGAGTTTGGAAAGCATATTAGAAGTTCCTACTTGTTATCTGATAATAGAAGTGCAGTACCCTTTCTGACTATACATTCTGATGTTTGGGGTCCTAGTGGAGTTACATCAATCAATGGTTATCGTTATTTTGTGACTTTCATTGATTGCTGCACTAGAACAACATGGTTATATGTGCTAAAGAACAAAAATGATGTGTTTGAATGCTTCAGAGATTTTCATAATTTGGTTATGAATCAATACAATGCCCGGCTGAAGATCTTTCGCACAGATAATGGTACAGAGTATGTGAACAAGCTCTTTGATGAATATTTGTCAAGCTTTGGCATTATTCATCAAACTACTTGTCCAGATACTTCAGAACAGAATGGTCTAGCCGAGCGAAAGAATAGGCATCTGTTAGAAGTTACTCGGTGTCTGATGGTGGAAATGAATGTTCCCAAATTCCTATGGAGTGAAGCAGTGATGACTGCAGCTTACTTGATAAATAGGATGCCATCAAGGGTACTTGGTTATAAAACACCTATAGAATGTTTAACTGGAAAAACAACTTATGTCGTTCCACCAAAGGTGTTTGGATGTGTATGCTTTGTAAGAGATCACAGGCCGACTGTTGGTAAGTTGGATCCGAGGGCTTTAAAGTGTGTATTTGTTGGGTACTCTAGTAAGCAAAAGGGTTATAAATGTTGGTGTCCATCAGAGAGGAGAATGTTTGTTAGCATGGATGTTACTTTTTGGGAGAATATACCATTTTATGGGGAACCAACCGACCTAACTGATGTGTTCCCTGATTTGTTCAATGATGATAGCTCAGATGGAGTTCTTAGGACAGGGGAGATGAGAGAAGAGAAGACAGTGGTGCGACATCAGAAGAGATGATAGTTGGAGTGATACCTGGAGATGATGTGGGTGTGATAGATGAAGGGCAAGAAGTGGAGCAGGGGGAGCAACAAGAGGAATCAAACGATGTTGTTGGATGGCCAAAACCAAATGAGGAAAAAGAAGTTCAAGTGTATACACGGAGAAAGAGAATTGAGGAGGAGCAAGTGCAGGGGCAAGAAACTAGTCCACCGAGGGGTGATACAGAAACACAAGAACATGCAGATACACATGGTTCGGACCTACACACTTCAGACTTGTATGATGGTACGCTTTCTTGTCCACATGATGATCTAAATTTTCCTATTGCTATTAGAAAGCAGCCTCGTGTTACTGCTGGAAAACTACCATCAAAGCTATCTCCATATGATGTTTCAAATTATGTGTCATATGCATCCTTGGGTTCCCAGTACAAGTATTTTTTAGTATCTTTGGATTCTGCTGTACCTATACCACGTGATTGGCATGAGGCTAAACAAGACCCAAGGTGGAGGCAAGCCATGCTGGAGGAAATGGCTGCTTTAGATAAAAACAATACTTGGGTAGTTACATCTCTCCCTGCTGGTAAGAAAGTGGTAAGCTGCAAGTGGGTGTTCACCATAAAGCAAACACCAGAAGGAAAAGTAGAGAGGTATAAGGCAAGACTCGTGGCACGAGGGTTTAGCCAAACATATGGGGTGGACTATGACGAAACATTTGCCCCAGTTGCAAAGATGAGCACCATTAGAGCCCTAATCTCAGCAGCAGCAAATAACAAATGGAATTTGTTCCAACTAGATGTGAAGAATGCTTTTCTTCATGGAGATCTGCATGAGGAAGTCTACATGGAAATTCCACCTGGTTTTAATGGGCCCGAAACAAAAGGAAAGGTGTGTAGATTAAAAAAATCACTCTATGGACTGAAGCAGTCACCGAGAGCTTGGTTTGGTAGGTTTTGCAAGGAAGTTTGTTCCTTGGGCTTTCAACAAAGCAATGCTGATCATACTCTCTTCTTTAAGCATCATCAAGGTAAAGTTGTTATTTTGGTGGTTTATGTTGATGACATTGTGATAACAGGAAATGATGATGAGGGGATACAAAGCTTGAAGAAGATGTTGGCCAAGTCATTTGAGGTTAAAGATCTTGGCTTTCTTCACTTCTTTCTTGGAATCGAGGTCGCTTATGGAACTCAAGGTATTCATCTTTCTCAAAGAAAGTATGTACTTGATCTTCTTGCTGAAACTGGGATGCTTGAAAGTAAACCTGCCGCAACACCAATCGAACCGAACATTCGTATTACAGCCACCTCAGGGGAACCTGTTGATAGGGGGAGGTATCAAAGATTGGTGGGACGATTAATTTATCTATCCCATACTAGACCTGACATCGCATATGCAGTAAGCCTAGTAAGTAGATAATGCATGATCCTCGATCAGCTCATCTTAATGCAGTAAATAGAATACTGCGATATCTTAAGGGGTGCCCAGGAAAAGGAATTCTTTTCTCAAACCATGGGCACATGGAAATCGAGGGATATACAGACTCTGATTGGGCTGGCTGTTTAGATGATAGAAAGTCTACCTCAGGATATCCAGATCCACAGCAGAAGCAGAACTACGCTCCTTGGCATCCAGATTATGTGAGTTATTATGGCTTCGGTTATTATTGACTGAACTTAGACTGTTCAGAGGAGGTCCAATAAAGCTTAAGTGTGATAATCAGGCAGCAATCAACATTGTAAACAACCCAATTCAGCATGAAAGAACGAAGCATATAGAAATTGACCGGCATTTCATTAAGGAGAAGCTCGATGAAGGAACACTTCAAATATATTTTGTTAGAACTGGAGACCAGTGTGCTGATGTATTAACGAAGGGTGTGAGTGTAGGTTTATTTTTAAACCTGTGTAACAAGATGGGGCTAATAAATATATTTGCCCCATCTTGAGGGGGAGTGTTGGAGGGACTTAGTTAGTATGTGAAAATATGTGAAGGGGCTACTTGTAAATGACTAATGTATATACTGCAGTGAGAATCAATGGAAAAGATACAGTTGATGTTCCAGAGAACTCTCGCTCCTGCCCTGCATCTCATCGCCATTAGAGTTGACCAACATTCTGCATAAAAGACAACTCTAGCTGATGCCCTAAATCAGCCGGGCCAACATAATTTGAACGATTTTAGAGGCCGGAAGGTAAAACTCACTCAATGAGATGCCCTTTCCAGGCCTATAAATGGAATCACGAAGGACCTCTAAAATGGCTGGTTGGACCCCAAAGTCATTTTGTAGCCCGGTTTTTGATATTTTTTTCGAAATCATCATTTTAAAGTTTCTAAAAATTCCGGCGCCGCCATTGCCGCTCGTTTTGCCGGTTTCTCGCCACAGCGCGAAAACAAGGCTTAGGGCTTGTTAGGAAGTTGTCCAACTTCCCAAAACTTCACTGATCTAGCTTCCGGGGTGACTTCAACATCTTGATAAGAGCTGAGAGCGTTCCTCACCACTCCAATGTTCGACCTGGCTGGCAGTGGCGGAGCTTAGTGCACGCCGACCTGGGCCATGGCCCGCCCAGGCAAAACCAAAACACTAAATGATAACAGAAAATTTGGCCCATAAAATAAAAAAGGTGTGTTGTTCTTTGGGCTGGCCCGCCCAAGATTTGGGCTGGAGCTCCGCCAGTGCTGGCTGGCAACCCATTTTCGATGCCCGACATGCTGGCGATGGGGCGTTCCAGCCCGGCCCGATCGGGTGAGACCAGGGACAGAGTTAGGGGTGGGCGAGCCAGGGCCATGGCTCCCCCCATGGTTAATATTTTTCTGAAAGCACCCCCTATAAATTTGGCTCAAAATGCTGTAAATTTGTATCTTTGGCCCCTTCAACATTTTGCTTTTTTCCATTGACCCCCCTCCCATAAGATTCCTGGCTCCGTCCCTAGGTGAGATCCCATGTTTGGCTCCGTCCCATGTCTGGGCGGGCTTTTGGCATGGTGGACCGCCCATTCGGTCGGAAGGACAAGTTGTGTTTTTCCTGCGATTTTGGGAGATTACAGGCTAAGCAGAGAGGTTTTTGAGTTGACAATGGCAAGCTTTGTTGATTTGTGTGAGTTTAGAGGGAAACATTTGTCGCTCAACTTAGCAAATATTTATGCAAATTAAACATAACATTAGACATTAATGAACAATAACATTTTTAGTGGCGGTATCTCTAGTCTTTAACATTAGACATTAATGAACAATTAAACATAACCAAAAGAATGTGCAATGAAACTAAATTAGATGATAATAAAATCAAGTGACACCATTGTTGCCAAGATCATCGGCACCATCACCAGGCATAACAAGTATCCTCCATCTCAGAGTAATTGGCACTTCGTTTTCCAAGTCTTGATGTTTGGCTAGCATCAAAGACCTCCTCCGCAACCTCTTCTACTTCATCGTCCACCTCGGCTTCGACCTTTGGTTCCATTTGGGGCTCGAACGCATTAAGTGGAGCACTCAAGATGTCTACCTCATTCTCCTCCAACATGCCCACGTAAGACGGTATGCAAGTTTTGGCTACACAATCAAATGCGGAAAGTAAGAAATTAAACCCAATTCGGAACCGGAAGGGAGAAGGGGGAGGGGGGGGGGGGTGGAATTTTACCTCCCGGCATTTCGTCGAACGGGTTGGGGATACCAGTGGTGTTTAAGGCGGAGCCGTGTGCAGCGGCAACCGGAGAGGATGAAGGAGGAGCACTCCCTTGAGCAGCCAGTTTCTTCACCTTCTTCGGACCAATGGCTTCATATTTTGCCCGCACGGTCGCTGCCGCCGATGCCAGGGCGACACCCAAGCCGGCACCGCCGTATGCGGGAGGGAGCTTGCCAGGGGCGACCGGAAGGGGCCCGAAACCCGGGACGACGTGGATGCCCTGCCGCTTCCGTTTCTGCCCGGCGGCGGAAGGCGTTGGCGCGGTGACGGTGTGTAGCCGGCCGCGGGAGGTGCAGGAGCTCGAGGCGGCACCGATTGGTTCGGCGACGCAAATAAACCGACGGGCGGCGACTCGGTGAAGTACATTCCGTCGATTGGCTGGCGCGGCGATGCGAGTAGGCGTGCAACCGGGGAGATCGGCGGCGGAGCGGAGTTTGGGGCAGGAAGGCGGCGAGCTGAAATGTCATTCCCGCAGCGGATCCAGAGAACAGGAAATTTGGCCGCCAAAAGTGAAAATATGGCGTAGCCAGGGAGAAATATCATGCGCCCCGAAAACTTTTTTTCCGGGCTGGCCATTTTTCCGGGATATGGACGGGCCGTTTTTCGAGGTCGGGCACACGAAGTGGCTGTTATTTTTCCTGCCGGGGCCTTTTCCGGGATCTGCTAGAGATGCTCTTATACAACAAAAACATCATATTTTCAAACGGTATTGCAAATCAAGATAAGCACATATATATCTAATATGCCCTGAACATCATCTTCCTAGAGCAATGAGGGTAGCTATTTGATCCCTAACCCCATCCATGTCGGTACCACTTGCTATGGAGTTGATAAATTTGATGCACCCGGAGGAACTACATATCGCCTATATTGTTTCGGAATTTCTGGCTCATAATTCAGAATCATATCACATCGATCAAAATGGTTTTCATGGGGTTGAATATAATCTTGCAATGTCACAGTCACAACAACAACCATCTTCAAGGTTTTAATGGAGTATTTTGGCATCTTGAGAATTTTTTCCATTTCATCCTCTATACTTTGAAGGCTCTCTCAACGGAATTGCACTTGGACGAGTGGATCGATCCCGTTGAACTTCTCATTAGGAGTATTTGGCGTTGAACCTCCGTAGAAGTCAGGAACATGATACTTTCTCCAGTGGTGCGAGATATGCAAACTTGCTAGGATAACCAGCATATACAAGACAAGACTTTCCTAAACAAAGCAAAGAGAATATTATGATATATCACACTTTGCATAGTTGTAAGATATTTTTATACAAATTAGGCCATCTTCACGGAGCTAGATCCGCGAAATGGCGGTACTGCTCCGCGCTGGAGTTTAGGAAGCTAGAGGTCTTCGAAGCACACCCTTATTATTTCTGTTGCTGCTAGTGTGCTCTCACTTTCAGTCTTAGTAACTTAACTAGTGATACATTAGACACACACAACAGAGGAGGGAACACAATGGCGGCGGGTGTGACTAAGGCAGGTGATGGCTCTGCTTCGGTTTACAGCGGGGAGCTGTCGTTTTCTGTGCTGATCACCATTTCCATCGACGGCATACACCAAATATCCTAGGTCCTAGATCGATCCACAACTCGACGAGTTAGCCCTTTGGCTCGCTGAGTTCCCCCATTGTAATCCAATCCATCCCGTGTTTTCAAATCTAAATAATCAGAGACATAGTAGGTTTTTTCCCCCATCGATCGGGGGCTGGACCTAGGTAAATATCATGTTTGTGCTTACATGTTGGCATGAGCGCACGATCTTCGAGGTATGGTTTCAAGGGTTCTAGCGAGCAAGCCACCAGACTCGAGGCACTCCTTCCCCGGACATAGGGCCAAGAATCTGCCACGAGACGATGGGGCATCATAGAAACACCGATCGAATTCATGACGACCCCGACGACTGAGCACTATGTTCCCAAGCTCGAGTCCACCTAACTTTGGGAGTGTCTAGAGTGGTGCTAGGCTGGTATGACGGGGCGCTAGGGATCTGGTAGATTTATCCCAAGTGGTCGCTTTATTATACTGTTGCTGCTAGTGAGCTCTCACTCTATTTAAATGGACCAGTGATAGTACGGCCCGTAGCACCACAAAATTTGAACAGTTCGATCTTACACCACAAGCGCAATGGCGGCAGGTGTGGCTAAGGCAGGCGATGGCTCCGTTCCAGTCAACGGCGGCGGGGAGCTGACGTTTTCCGTGCTCATGACCTGCCTTGTGGCGGCGTCCGGCGGCCTCATCTTCGGCTACGACATCGGCATCTCAGGTCAGGTTCACGTACAGGCACAACACAACACATGATTTGTGCAGAATGCCTTTCTGATCTCTTGCTAACTGATGTCAAGTTCAGGCGGCGTTTCTCAGATGAAACCGTTCTTGGAGACCTTCTTCCCCAAGGTGCTCAGGCGGATGGCGGACGCGAAGCGGAACCAGTACTGCATCTTCGACAGCCACGCGCTGACATCCTTCACGTCGTCCCTCTACCTCGCCGGGCTCGTGGCGTCTCTGGCCGCTGGCCGGGTCACCAGGTCGCTGGGCCGGCGTGGCACGATGCTGGCGGGCGGGGCTCTCTTCCTCGCGGGCGGCGCCATGACAGGTGGGGCGGTGAACCTCGCCATGCTCATCGCCGGACGGATGCTGCTAGGCTTCGGCGTCGGGTTCACCAACCAGGCTACCCCGCTGTACCTCGCCGAGATGGCTCCCGCGCGGTGGCGCGGCTCACTTACCGGGGGCTTCCAGTTCTTCCTCTCCCTGGGGATACTCATCGCCAACCTCGTCAACTACGTCACCGCGCGCCACACGTGGGGGTGGCGGGTCTCCCTCGGCCTCGCCGGCGCGCCGGCGATCGTCATCATCGTCGGCGCCTTCTTCCTCACCGATACGCCCAGCAGCTTCATCATGCGCGGGAAGGCGGACCTCGCCCGAACGGCGCTCCTTCGGGTGCGCGGGCCCTGCGCGGACGTGGACGCCGAGCTCAAGGATATCACGCGCGCCGTGGAGGCCGCGCGCAGCAGCGAGGAAGGCGGATTCCGGAGGCTCTTTGCGGGCCGGGAGTACCGGCCGCACCTGACCTTCGCCTTCGTGATGCCGCTGTGCCATCAGCTGAGCGGCATGATGGTCCTGACCTTCTTCTCGCCGCTGGTGTTCCGCATCGCCGGCTTCGGGAGCAACGCGGCGCTGATGGGCGCGGTCATCCTCGCCGCGGTCAAGTTCGGCTCGCTCTTCCTCTCCACGCTGGTGATCGACCGTTACGGCCGCAAGGTGCTCGTCATGGCCGGCGCGGTCATCATGGTCGTTTGCCAGGTAAGTATCCACATCTACATGGTCGATTGCAAACGCGCGTGCTGTTTAATCAATCCGTGCCTTCACCTTTTGTTTGAAGGTCGCGATTGCGTGGATCATGGGAGCACAAGGCGGGAAGAGGGGCGAGACCGCGCTGCCACGGGCGTACGGGCTGGCGTTGCTGGTGCTCACGTGCGTGCAGGGCGCCGGCTTCGGCATGTCTTGGGCGCCTCTCATCTGGGTCATCCCCGGCGAGATCTTCCCGATGGAGATACGATCGGCGGGGCAGTCGGTGAGTGTGTCGGCCACTCTGGGGCTCACGTTCGTGCAGACGCAGACGTTCCTCGCCCTGCTGTGCCGCCTCAAGTACGCCACTTTCGCCTACTACGCAAGCTGGGTCGTGGCCATGGCGGCCTTCGTCCTCGTCTTCCTACCGGAGACCAAAGGCGTACCCCTCGAGTCCATGGGCTCCGTCTGGGAGCGCCACTGGTACTGGAAGCGGTTTGTTGGCGACCGCCAGCGCGTCCAAGCATCACCTCAATCTATTTGAACATGGTACCGTGCACGCTGGATTTATAGAAATTTGTCAGGTTTCAGAATATTACAAGAAGGGGATTGCGTATTGCCGTGCCGCTTTTGGTATTGGGTTTTTATCATTTACTATATCCGTTCCTTAAAGTAAAAAATATGAACAATTAGAAAATTTAATTAACGTAAAATGAAAACATATTCTATAGTGAGTCTATTGATATTGATTTGGTATTTGAAATGTTCATATTTTTATCTATAAGATTGGTCAAATTTATATTATATTGACTGTTGACTAAAAATATACGAAAATGGAGGGAGTATATGCCACTATGACCAACCCTATTTTTGGAAACAACATTTGACCGATTGAATTCTTAGAAACGCTACTGCTTCGTTACTTCCACTATCGGTTTTTTTTACCATGAGTGTGTAATCGGTTTTACCATTTCGAGACCGAAGGTAGTCAGGGATGTATAAAACACAGTATACACATTAGTAGTCAATGTGAATGACGTATACGCAACACATACCTCATATCATACCATAAGTATTATTTTTAAGTAATTGTCCACCATGCAAATATATGAAAAATAGCAAGGACGTGCTCCTCAAGAAATTTTAATCGTCCCATAGAAAGATGATGCCATAACAATTTGTCCTCTTTCATTGTCCCAATCCCAACATAATCCATTTGAATCAGTGAAACATCATTTCCTCGTAAATGTCGGTTATGTAAAAATGCATATCAATTGTGGAATATTATCTCCTAGATAAAAAAATATAATGAAAGGATCGAGTAGGTTGACTAGAGGAGGGGGGGGGTGAATAGGCAACTACAAATTTTCTTTTTCTTTTAATACAAATTTGGGAATTGCTCAAATATAAGTTCTCTAGATATGCAACTAGGTGAACAATCCTATATGATGAGCAATAAACAAGCTAGCAAGATATTCTACACAAGATAAGCTAGCAATACAAGTAAAGGAAGGTGAAGAGATAACCACATGGTGACGCGGAGATGTTCTACCGAAGTTCACTTCCCAATGGAAGCTACGTCTCCGTTGGAGCGGTGCGGAGTCACAAAGTGAACTCCGAATAGCCTTGATATGGCACACCGTATCTCCCTAGTGTTATCCTCCGATGAGGAGTTTCACGAGCCACTATATGATACCCTCGAGGTCGGCAACAAACCTTTACAAGGATGAGGCACACTCCACAACCGAATTGGAGGCTCTCACCAAATTCCCGCGGCTCCCAAAGCCACAAGAATCACAAGGCCGGGGCACGACTCCACAACTTAATTGGAGGCTCCCGGCTAGTCCCCGCGGCTCCCAAAGCCACAAGAACGACCAACGACAATCCAATGTATCAACGAACTTACAAGCATCAAGCCCTCTCAAGAACGGAGGGGAAAATCAAATCGCTTGGGTGGAAGTGTTGATCTAGGCCAACTCTCCCAAGTCCTAGAAGGACAAGGTGTTTGAGTGGGTAGGGAGAGAGATCTAGGGAGTTGAAGCTTTCAACAATGGTGGGGGATTCAATTCTGGTCGTGGTACCCTCTCCAAGGTAGGAGAAGGCCTTTATATACTGCTCCCAGAATCTAGCCGTTGCAGACAGGTTAATCGGATAATCCGCATCGGATTATCCGATGGAATCGGATAATCCGAGCAGACTACAATCGGATAATCCGGAGAACCTCAGTGTGCGGTTGCTTGTAGTCCTTAGCAGATTTCGAGCAAATCCTGACCATCGGATAATCCGATTCTTCCCAAATCGGATAATCCGGATAACTTCAGTGTGAGGTTGCTTCTAGTCCTTAGCAGAATTCCAGCAGACTTTGCAAATCAGATAATCCGAATCTTTCAAGATCGGATAATCCGATTTTCTTCAGCAACAATACAGGCTCTTTTCAACTCCCTTTTTGGATTTGATGCAAAGATGTTTTAATCACTTAAAACCTGCATCACTTGATTCACATGTTAAATCATCACTAGTGTTGTTGCCTAACACACAAAACACAAGGGATTAAGAAATGTCCTTTCATATAACATACCCGAGGAAACAAAAGGGAATACCGACACCATTGCTAAGGTCATATCATGCATCCATCCTGTTTTTGATAAGTGCAACTATCCATGCCTTTTGTAGAGGGTCCACTCGACAACATAAGACAATGTAACATTCTGCGGCTACATTGAAAGCTATTGCAAACAAAGTAAGATATGTGTCAGTTGTGACATCTTAATAAGACGATCTTATTGCTCAGGATAAAAAGAAATTAGTTCAATATTTAACCATATATCGATGAGTATATCTTATTGCAACTTTGTCCCGGGTAGGTAAACAAGGCTATTATCACCTACTCCGTACAATCAAAGCAAGAATTACACCATAAGATTATGGATACAATGTGTCAATTTAAGTAGAGACCTTGTGCTCCTTAGTTGTTGTAAATGCTTCCTCGACAATTTTGTTGCAAGACTTGTTAGAATCAGTATTTATCACTAAAAGATCGAGTTATGACGACAAGTGTGTGTGTGTGTGGGGGGGGGGGGGTAAGAGTTTATAAAATTGCAGTATATATTGATACTTATAAAGTACCATTTCACCAAGCCGATAAAAAGTATAGTGCGGAATCATACAGCTTGAATAAACACATAGCAATAGACACATGGTTTGATGGTGCAGTACGTTTCAACAGAGGGTGACAACGCGCCACCCACTAGCACAATGATAGAGAAAACGGGGCCCTATCCCCTATGCCCCGACCACATCCATCGTCGGCTCACCCATGAATACTAGAGCGATCGCCTCTTGCGCACGCTCCGTGAATTTTAGCGCCATGTTCCACCAACCCATTTTCAGGGTGTAGATCGAAGCGAAATCCCTCGCCAGTCTGCCATCGACGCCACTACGATGCTAGACTGCGCCACGTCCCGCGCACATCCATCAATACTCGACCATCATCAAGACTCCGCTGCACCACGCCGTGGAGACTCGCCGACATCAATACAGTAGATGCAACACCGCTCCACCTATAGCCCCTCCATCTAGCACATGCTCCAAAACAAAGCCTCGATAGGGAGAACTCTTCTACATGGGTATATGGTTTAGAATCTCTATGTGGTTGCCACACACTAGCTTTAGACATCTTGGCATTTCTTCATTACCTGCGTGGCTCCTGCTTCCATACAACCCCAACCTCACAATCACATAACTGTACCAGCTCGGCTCGAGCCGACCGACTTTGGGGTGCATATAGCCGAGCCGAGCGGAGAGAGCCGAATCACCAGACGGAAAAAAAGTAACAGAAATTGTAGACGCCTGGAATCGAACTTGCGTCTAGCAGGATCGGCACAAAGGGAACAACCACTAGCCCATGGCTGGGACTGTGTTTGTAAACGAATAGCAGGGTACATAATGGAACAAGTGATCATCATGGTACACAAATTGAGCGTACACTACATGTGCATGTACAGTGAAGATTTTCACCGATCTTTGACTCTGAAATTGAGCACCAAATCATTCAAATACAATTATATAGAATTAACAACATGAAACTGAAATCTAGATGAATCCATTTTCATATAAAACTTGATAATTATAGCAAGTGAATTTTCCAACCAGCTGAAAATAACCCATTATTTTTTCCTAGTATAGTATGACCAATTAGGCATCCCATACAAACATTTTTATTTTTTAAAAAGTCTAACATATTATTAGTTTTTTTGCTCAACAAATGTGCCAGAAAAGGGCATTCTGGTAGGTGCAACGAATGTTGCGACGACTGAGACTCCATGTCAGTTTGTAAAGTGCTTGTATGGCCTACTCTTAAACTCTTACACAATTAATGACCAAACCCAATTGATCTGTCCTCTTCGATATCATTCCACGAAGTAGATGACGCACACCAGACAAATCACCATGGTTTGTTAACAATCTGTTATAGTATGCGTCGGGACCACTCGAAAAAAGTTGGAGACGATCATAATATTCCTATGTAGGGGTGGGGTGAAATTGAGGAGATCCATGTCCACATGTCCCAGATGGTCAAGATGACTAGGGGTGTTGCACGTAGATCCACGTGTAACAAAGGTAAACATAAATATAGGACCTACTAGACATTTGGTCCACATGCGCCGGTGCTAAAAAGCTTGACGTAGAACTATCATGTGGGTCCCACAACATGCGACCATATCAATATCAAGGAGTGTTTCATGCGGGTCCACATGTCTTAGAGGTGTTTTATGCGGGTCCACATGCCAGCTTGGTCTACGCTTAGCTTCCATGGGACATGTGGATCCCAGACATGTCTACCCCTATCATCCTTGGAACATGTGGACCCACAAACATCTACCCGTACCACCTTTGGGTCATGTGGACCCTTAAGGACATAGCTATGAGTTTTGTGTGGGTCCACATGTCCCATATGTGCTAGGGCAATATGGCTAGGTCTATTGCATGTGGGTCCACATGTTCCGAAGGTGGTAGACACATACGTGTATGTCTTACTAAACATCTGGACGCTTATACACCAGCCTTAGACAGTTTGATCTAGAACTATTATGTGGTCCCAAAATATGCAACATAGTTAGGAGTGTTGAGTGTGGGTCCACATGCTCCAAAGGTGGTAGATGTACAACTAGCTAGACGGCTATGCGTATTTCATGTGGGTCCACATGTCCCAGATGGTCAAGATGACTAGGGGTGTTGCACGTAGATCCATGTGTAACAAAGGTAAACATAAATATAGGACCTACTAGACATTTGGTCCACATGTCCCAGATGGTCAAGATGACTAGGGGTGTTGCACGTAGATCCATGTGTAACAAAGGTAAACATAAATATAGGACCTACTAGACATTTGGTCCACATGCGCCAGTGCTAAAAAGCTTGACGTAGAACTATCATGTGGGTCCCACAACATGCGAACATATCAATATCAAGGAGTGTTTCATGCGGGTCCACATGTCCTATAGGTGTTTTATGCGGGTCCACATGCCAGCTTGGTCTATGCTTAGCATCCATGGGACATGTGGATCCCAGACATGTCTACCCCTATCATCCTTGGAACATGTGGACCAACATACATCTACCCGTACCACCTTTGGGTCATGTGGACCCTTAAGGACATAGCTATGAGTTTCGTTTGGGTCCACATGTCCCATATGTGCTAGGGCAAGATGGCTAGGTCTATTGCATGTGGGTCCACATGTTCCGAAGGTGGTAGACACATACGTGTATGACTTACTAAACATCTGGAAGCTTATACACCAGCCCTAGACAGTTTGATATAGAACTATTATGTGGTCCCAAAATATGCAATATAGTTAGGAGTGTTGAGTGTGGGTCCATATGCTCCAAAGGTGGTAGATATACAACTAGCTAGACGGCTATGAGTATTTCATGTGGGTCCACATGTCCCAGATGGTCAAGATGACTAGGGGTGTTGCACGTAGATCCATGTGTAACAAAGGTAAACATTAATATAGGACCTACTAGACATTTGGTCCACATACGCCAGTGCTAAAAAGCTTGACGTAGAACTATCATGTGGGTCCCACAACATGCGAACATATCAATATCAAGGAGTGTTTCATGTGAGTGATCCCTATTTTCTTTTTAAAAACACGGTAATTTTGAAAAGAAATAAGTAGTACTCCTGTAGTCTGCCTACTGACTTTCAATCCATGCAACATTATCACTTCATGTATCTCGCGCAATGAAACATGCTGACTGGTGGGCTATATTCGACATCTCTAGCTACAGTACTTTCTAACCGAGCCCAGTTGGCTGGCTACCTGTCTGCACGTTGCCGAGTAAATGGCATTGGCGGTCACACAACTCTTCCGCTATGTGCACTTAAGTTACACAACTGGAAAACGGGATTTTTTGGTCACACAACTGGATTTTTGGTGCACGCATGTCACAAACCTCACATGTCAGTCCGTTTTCTGTTGCAGGAGTGCTGACGTGCACACGTAATTTTGCAGAAAACCCCCTGTATTTTGGGATATTTCGCAAAAACCCAAATTTGGGTCCAATTACAGGGAGTTTTCTACAAAATGTCTAAAAATACAGGGAGTTTTTTGCAAAATTACCAACGGAAAACGGACTGACATGTGGAGTTTGTGACCTGCGTGCACCAAAAGTCCAGTTGTGTGACCAAAAAATCCCGTTTTCCAGTTGTGTGACTTAAGTGCACATAGCGGACGAATTGTGTGACCGCCAGTGCCATTTACTCGCACGTTGCCCTTTGAGTTCGGCCACCAGCACGTGGAAATCTACATATTCTGCTCTTATGTGCCTTTGAATGTTCGGTCGATTTGACGAGGGAAGGCAGCTCTGCTGGCTCGTTGCACATAGAGAACGTAAGAGAAAGCGCACGAGGTGCCCGGTGAGAGAGATGGCCGGAGGTGGTGCCGTCGTGGCGAACGTCGACGGCCTCCCTGCCGCGGACTACGGCGGACGCCTGACGCTGTCGGTGCTCACGACCTGCCTCGTGGCCGCCTCCGGCGGCCTCATCTTCGGCTATGACATCGGCATCTCAGGTGAGTATCCATCGCTAGCTGTTTCTTCAGTTACATATGGGAGCCGGCCGGATCGATGGAGTTTGATCCAATATGGAAGTTGCTAGGCGGCGTGTCGCAAATGGAGCCGTTCCTGGAGCGGTTCTTCCCGCACGTCCTGGCGAGGATGGCGGCGGCGAAGCGGGACGACTACTGCCTCTACGACAGCCAGGCGCTCACGGCCTTCACGTCGTCGCTGTACGTGGCCGGGCTGGTGGCGTCGCTCGTGGCCAGCCGCGTCACCAAGGCCGTGGGACGGCAGCGCATCATGCTCATGGGCGGGGCGCTCTTCTTCGCCGGCGGCGCCATCACCGGCGCGGCCGTGAACATCGCCATGCTCATCATCGGCCGCATGCTGCTCGGCTTCGGCGTCGGCTTCACCAACCAGGTCAGTACATGTTCCCATATTCCATCACCGGCCGGTCATGAATTCGGCAGTGCATGTGAGTATGTGACAGTGAATGATCCAAATTAAGTACCCGGCTGACACATGCTGCGTACAAAGCCATTGTTCACTAGACACATTCGATCTTGGACTTGCCTGTCAATTACCCGCTGTTTCATTCGATCTTGGACTTGCCTGTCAATTACCCGGTGTTCAGTTTTCTAGTCAACACTTGATGTCATACAAAATTAAGTGCAAGTACAGCGACAAAAAATCCCTAACAATTGATGTCGCCTTCCATCACCGGTCATTAAATCAGCAGTGTATTTGACAGCGAATGATCCCGATAAGTCTTTGGCTGCGTATGAAGACAGCCATTGTTCACTGGACTCATTCGGATCTTGTGGTGGACTTGCCTGTTAATTATTGTCAGACAGCTAGTGGTCTTCAGTTTTCTAGTCAACAGTTGATGTCATACGAAATTATAAGGAAAAAATTATTCTTGCTTATAAATATTAATTAATGCAAGTGGAACCGCGCCTAAGAAAAAAAGGTACCGAGAGCCCAAGGTTAAGGGCCACTATTATTCATTTTTTTTTTACAGAATTATTGGAAGATCACATTCTAGATATTATTTCCTGCTGGATTTGTACAAGTGTAATTCATATGGCTTTGTTTCAACATTATTTCATTTGGACACATTTAATAGGAAAAGTCCATTCACTTGATTTGCGCGGAATGGTTTGTATGTATATATGCTTTTAGTACAAATCAAGCACAAGTGATTTTTGTATCAAGTCCAACTTTACTCCTAAGTACATAAAAGTAGAGGGTCCTCGATAGAATACACTATATCGAGTAATAGACTGGCTTGGCTAACTACATAAACCTACTACTACTGCTACTGCTCTCTAAGAAAACGAATCATCGTCATCACTACTTAATCATCCGGTAGTTGAGTAGTAGACCCGGTGGCTTGCCTAAAAATGACTTCACTGCTGGTTTGGTGTATCTGAACTCCTATATAAAAACTCAACTGGATGTAGCCGGCACTAGAACCATTTTGTCCGAAAAACAATGCAGGCTTTAGATTATTACGGGTCATTCTCGGTTCGAGTTTTGTGCAGAGAGACGTTGATACGGTGATCGACTAGTGTTCGTTAATTAATAGTAGTATATACTACAGTAGTTCATAGTGGTTGTCCCTGATGTACATGTTACCTCACGATCTGAAGTTCTTCTGAACTGACTTCCGAGTTCCGACTACGTTCGACCCGTGCTGGGCCACGGCAGGTAGCGGCCTAGGGGATCGATGCACGGACAACTTGGGCCGGGCCCTAAGCTCAGATTGCCCAAGGAATGAAAAAGACAATGATAAGTACCGGATTAGATTTTCTAAAAAAAAGGGTACCGGATTAGTCTTGAGCTTCCCAAAAAAAAAAGTACCGGGTTAGTCTACTGAAAAGAGCACACTAGTAATTGCTTCTTTTAACACTAGGACTCAGGCAGGTAAGAAAACACCAGGCTTAGTTTGAGGTAGCATACATAGATTCAAATCCAATGGCGTGTCACCTGATTTCCTAAAAATGCTCAATCCTGCTGTACAGATTATTTTTAACCTGTCTGTATTCCGCCTTTTTTTTTTTTTTTTTTTTGAGATTGTCTGTATTCCGCCTTGTAAGTCTAAATCGACCATTTTGCTAACAAAGGTGCAGAATGCAATATGTACTGTTGATCAATGATGATGATTTCACATGTTTGATGAAATGATGACAGGCCACTCCTCTGTTCCTCGCCGAGATGGCCCCGACGAAGTGGCGCGGCTCCCTCACTGGCGGCTTCCAGTTCTTCCTCGCCCTCGGCATACTCATCGCCAACCTCGTTAACTACGCCACCGCTAACATCTCCTGGGGCTGGCGCCTGTCGCTCGGCCTCGCCGGCGCGCCGGCCGTGTTCATCTTCGTGGGCGCCCTCTTCCTCACCGACACCCCTAGCAGCCTCGTGATGCGCGGCAGGGCCGACGACGCCCGCGCGGCGCTCCGCCGAGTGCGCGGGGCGGACGCGGACGTGGACGCTGAGCTCAAGGACATTATGCGCTCCGTGGAGGTGGCGCGCGAGAGCGAGGACGGCGCGTTCCGGCGGATGGCGACGAGGCGCGAGTACCGCCCTCACTTGGTGCTCGGCGTGGCCGTGCCCATGTTCTTCCAGCTCACGGGCGTCATCGTGCTCTCCTTCTTCTCGCCTCTGGTGTTCCGCACCGTCGGGTTCGGCAGCAACGCCGCGCTAATGGGCGCGGTCATACTCGGCGCCACGAACTTGGGGGCCCTCATGCTGTCCGCCCTCGTCATCGACCGCTACGGCCGCAAGGTGCTCTTCATGGTCGGCGGCGTCCAAATGATCGTTGCCCAGGTACGCATCCAGGATATCACCTACTGATGCTAAGTAAGTTGCATTATCGAATGTTCTCAGTTTCTCACGCGATATGATTGAGCTTTGAAGGTTGCGATTGCATGGATCATGGGCGCGCAAATCGGGAAGGGCGGCGAGGCGCCGATGGCGAGGCCGTACGGCGTGGCGGTGCTGGTGTTCTCATGCTTGCACACGGCCGGGTTCGGGTGGTCGTGGGGGCCGCTGGGGTGGGTGGTGCCGGGAGAGATATTCCCGGTGGACATCCGGTCGGCGGGGCAGGCCATGAATGTGTCCATCGGACTCGGGCTGACGTTCGTGCAGACGCAGTCGTTCCTGGCCATGCTCTGCACCTTCAAGTACGGCACCTTCGCCTACTACGCTGCATGGGTCGCCGTGATGACCGTCTTCATCGCGCTGTTCCTGCCGGAGACCAAGGGCGTCCCGCTCGAGTCCATGGGCACCGTCTGGGTCAAGCACTGGTACTGGAAGCGGTTCGTGGAGCCCCAAGGAAAGAACGCTGAGGCACTCGCCTAGTTTCGACCTGTCAAGTTTGTTCCCTGTTTGTCCTGACCAAAACGAAACTATAGTTGGGCGGTGCATGCGTTTTACGCGCGTTCCTAAATTTACTACTGATCCGTATGTACTCTCTCTGTTGCATAATATAAAATGTTTTAGTTATAGATGTGTTTTAGCATATAGATTTACTCATCTTGCTCCGTAATTAGTCAATATTTAAAACACCTTATATTATGGAACAGAGGCGGTAGTATTCTATATATTTGTTCAGTTAATTTTATCTTCGCCCCTTTGCAATATTTACCTTTGCTTCATAGTGTTATTTAATTTGTTGGGACTCCCTGTTCTTTTTTATAATTCTAACTTATCCGCATTCGGTCCCTTAACTATCAAAATGCCTATCTACGCCCTAATTCTTTTTTACAAAAAGGATCCTGGTATTAAAAGAACACCGAACAATACAAAGCATTTCAACAAAAACGAAAATAACAACGAAATCCTTGAGATGCCCTTCGTCTTCAACCTCGTTTAGGCTCAACAACATGTTCAAGTAACATTATTTTAGTTATTCCTAGGTGGTTCGACATGACCAAATGTAAAGTATGAGCAAACCAAAACTTGCGTTCCATGAACTAGGGCAAGGCTAGTTACTAGATTAGATTACCCACGAGATTGCACATGCTTTACTCATGAATCAAAGTTAGCCTTGCTCAGCTGGTACATCAATAGTTAACCTTCTAGCGGACCAAACAAGTTTTGCTTCCAGAGCCGTTAACAGAACCAAGACACATACTTTGTACTTCCAGCATACTCACGACCCTTGCCATGCAGAGAAGGAAGCCGGAACTCTGCCTCATCTGTCTTAACCGCCCGGTACCCCGGTAAGTCTAGCCACGATCAAATGAATTAGGACCGACTACACTCACCACAATGTCTACTAGCACCAAATAAGGCTAGATTGGATACTAGAGTCAAGTCTCCCACACGAAAGATGCATGGTACTGTGTGGTTAAGTTTGGAAAGTGGCACTATGTGACTCGACCTAGTCGAGGGAGGTGATTATCTTATTAGTCAAGTTTAATCACTCCGCATTCATTATAATACAAGAAACAAACATTAGTCACATAGCCATATCAAATACATATATCAATTTAGGGAGTCCATGGGGTCCTCCACGCGAGCCCGTACCACCATTCTTGTGAACGTGGTGGCGCAATGTCGTCCGGCGTCAAAAGAACGGGGTTTGGTGGACAGTACCCCCTGAGTTTAGAAACACAATGCCCCAATACACAAGTGATACCCGATGACGTAGTTACCTACGTCAAAAGAATATGGGTTAGGTTGAGACTCCAAGTGCATAGTGTGTAGTAAGTGGAAGACGTGTTTTCCCCACGAGGGGTGACTCGAGGGTTTAATATCGAACTCTCGGGGAATCAGTAGTGAAGATTTATCTTTCCTATCCTTCTTTTGGTTACCTACAAAACAAAGTAAATGTTTTGATCCTCAACCTCACCTAGTGGTTGTCAAGCACAAGGTGTGAGAATGATATCAAGATAATATGCAATGCAAACAAGAAATAAATATGCAATGGTGGTGAATAAATATGCAAGGATGGTGGTAGCAATGATAAATGATATTTTTGGGTTTTATATGATGAATGCAAGATGTAAAAGTGTTTTTGTATTTTCGGATTTTTAAATGGCAGAAAATGGTAAAGTGGTAAAAGTTGTTGGAAAGATGTTTCTTATGATTAAAAATGGACCGGGGTTCATGGTTTCACAAATGCACTCTCTCTTTAATAAAGTGGTAGACAATGGAACACTAGAGTTGACACATGAGATTGCAACACAACAGTTTAATGACAAGTTATAATTATATGGGCATCACGTCCTAACATAGAGACCATTTTGTTATTAGTCTATCTTATACTCCACCAAGATGCGAACTAAATCATAACACCTCAGTAATTAAGATAACTCAGAGTATAGCAATAAGTATCGTGACATTAAGTTAAAATAAGAACATGCTAGATCTAGTCATGGAGGAAGTGGCAATGGTCACACCCACACCTCCGGTAGCATGGTATTTCTTTTTATCCCTAGTGAGGCAACAAAGTAAGGTAGAGATACCCAATTGGATCGCAGAACTTTCTCTCACGTTCACTGCACTAGCCACCCCCCGTTACTCCAACTAATGCACACGTTCCCCCTCACACGCTCTCATAAACATGCTTGATCATGACAAGTAAATAAGAACGGGGTACATAATATGCATCTACTTTCATAACTGAAACAAAACCATTGCAATCTCGAACATATATTAACTCATAAAAAGATCCACCACAAAGGTATTACATAGATGACCGTAATCATGTTCAGCAGCTCATACAGTACTAATTAGTGAAGCTCAAGAGAGAGGAGAGATACATAAGTTACTTCCACAAACCCATAGTCCAGAGGTGGACTACTCCCTCTTCATCATGGAGACGGTGGAGAAGTCGTTGGAGAAGATGGAGACCACGCCGGCAGCGCCCCGCCGGAGTTTTCCCCCTCCAATCTGCAGCTCCAGGTCTCTGTTTCGGTGTTTCTGTGTTTCTGCGGCGCTCCTTCCAGAGAACGTCGGGGGGCTATTTTTATAGTCGGTTTTAGGTCAAAACCGAGTCGGTGGAGGAAAGTTCGACGACAACGGAGCTCCGAGGCCCAAAAGAGGGGGTCCCACGTGGCCCAGGTACCTGGCCGCGTGGGCCCACTCAACTTTAGCCTCCGGCTTCCTTTCGTGCGCTTCCTTGGCTCCTACGCTTTGTTCCTTCCAAAAACTGATGCCCGTAAAATATTAGGTCATTTGGACGTCGTTTGGGTCCCTAAAACATTAAAATATAAAAAACAGGGTTTTCTGACTGTGCAGGGTTAATTCCCTAAAAATAGGAAACATACCAAATATTACCAAAATCATTATAAAACAGTGATATAACCCTTATATGATGTAAATATGACTGGAATATAAGTAAAATAATGCAAAGTTCATGTATGCATTTTACATGCATCAACATCCCCAAGCTTAACCTATACTCGTCCTCGAGTATGAAGGTAATAAAACTAACATGGACTTTGCATTTTAATACTATCAATGGATATCAAAGATGATTACTATTGCTACATAGAGTCAAATGATTCATTCTTAAAAGGAGTAGCAATATGCAAGATAGTTTATGAAGTGATATCAAGTATTCAATGCAAGGATGTTCAATGATAATTCACAAAGTGTAACATAAAAGAAAGTACTATGGACCGCATGTATGCATAATGAGAAGAAAGAACATCCTATAATGGCCATAGAGTATTGATGAAAATCTGAATATAAAAGGTGGACACTTTGGAAAGATATATATATGAGTAGAGGTAAAGCATGAATAAGTTTCATCTAACTTCTGAACTTCTCTACTTAAGTTAATGATTGTAATGTGGTAATCCTTGGTGTCAAGCTCTCATTCCCCTATCATAGCATCTTGAATGATTAAGTTTAAAGTGAAAGCAAATATGAGTAGTGTGCTTGACAAAGTACAGGTTGAAAGTCTCATGCCCGTTGAATACAAGTATCTACTCCATGTATTACTCAACTTGGGAAACAAAGCAAGTTCAAGTTAAATATCATTATAAGTAATAATAGTATCATTAAGAGCGTCAACTGGGGTACCTCTTGTCCTAGGATATGGAACAAGCCCATAGCAAAATGACAAGACAAACAAACACAATGAAAAATCTCAACACCCTTTTTATTTACTATTAGATAGCTTTTTATTGTAAGGTGTATCACAGAAGGTTCACCATATCATGTAAGTAAATTTCCACCATGAATGATGCATGGCTTAGATTAGCGGCCCAGGCGTCTCTTGATAACCCACAAGTATAGGGGATCGCGTGTAGCCTTTTCGATAAGTAAGAGTGTCGAACCCAACGAGGAGCTAAAGGTAGGATAAGTATTCTCTCAAGTTCTATCAACCACTGATACAACTCTACGCACACTAAACGTTTGCATTATCTAGAAAATAAAACTACGGTAGCAATACGGGTATGAGAGATAGTTTTGCAAGATAATAAATACAAGAAAGTAAATGTTAGTGCTGCAGCAATAAAATACACTAAGTAACCATATACTAACAGTACCATGAGTGTGGAAAAGTGGTGGTAATTGTGGCGGCTTTGTCCAAGATTAATTAGTGAAGGTACTTGGTTCATTGTCTTCGATGCAGTTTTCTATGTGGGAGAGGCTAAATATACATGCACTCCACTACTTGGGATTACAAGTACTATATGATTGGATTGTTAGAAATCATCCGCAAATACTAACAATGCATTAAGGTTTCCCCAACCATAGCCTTAAGTTCAAGGTCCTCTTACTCCCATACGTGCAACTAATCGGTTCGCGATCTCAGGTTTCTGTCACTCCGGCAGAACTTACCCCGCTTCGTTACAAATACTACCAACCCTAGGGTGTTTGATCCATGCGCGCACAAGTATAATGGACACCAAAGGACAGCACCATATAGACATACAACTCTAATGAACCCCGTGCATTCAATTAAGCAATCAAAAGACAAATAAACTACAGAAAACATGATGTAAATCATAGGATAAATATTATAGCATCAAACACCATGTTTACATAGGACGGTACAGAGGTTTGTGGGAGGATGAACCACTGAATACAAGGAGGAGATGGTGTTGGAGATGGCGGTGAAGACGGCGGAGAGGGCAGCGAGGAGCGCAGGGCGGCAGTGGCGGCGCCGGCGGCGCGAGGAAATCCTTTCCCCGCCGCCGGCAACATGGGGGAGCGCCGCCCCTTAGCCTCCCTCCTTCATGGCTTCTTGGGAGCCCTCCCCCATGGAGATGGGATCCATGGGGGAGGCAAAAACGTGGCTTTTGGTGGCTGAAATTCGTGGGTGGAGGAGTCCTCCACGAATTAGGTTTCCTCCCTTTATATATCTTCTCGGATTTCCGTCACCCCCTTTTAGGGTTCCACCAAAACGGGCCTACAGGCCGCGTCCGAACTCCGATTGGGCTGATCTCGGGCTTAAAATCTTCGTATGGAAAATTGTGACAACTTTCGTAACAGCCAGGTCTCTATATAACGTAATCTTCGAGGATCAAACTGGTAGATGTACAACTAGCTAGACGGCTATGCGTATTTCATGTGGGTCCACATGTCCCAGATGGTCAAGATGACTAGGGGTGTTGCACGTAGATCCATGTGTAACAAAGGTAAACATAAATATAGGACCTACTAGACATTTGGTCCACATGTCCCAGATGGTCAAGATGACTAGGGGTGTTGCACGTAGATCCATGTGTAACAAAGGTAAACATAAATATAGGACCTACTAGACATTTGGTCCACATGCGCCAGTGCTAAAAAGCTTGACGTAGAACTATCATGTGGGTCCCACAACATGCGAACATATCAATATCAAGGAGTGTTTCATGCGGGTCCACATGTCCTATAGGTGTTTTATGCGGGTCCACATGCCAGCTTGGTCTATGCTTAGCATCCATGGGACATGTGGATCCCAGACATGTCTACCCCTATCATCCTTGGAACATGTGGACCAACATACATCTACCCGTACCACCTTTGGGTCATGTGGACCCTTAAGGACATAGCTATGAGTTTCGTTTGGGTCCACATGTCCCATATGTGCTAGGGCAAGATGGCTAGGTCTATTGCATGTGGGTCCACATGTTCCGAAGGTGGTAGACACATACGTGTATGACTTACTAAACATCTGGAAGCTTATACACCAGCCCTAGACAGTTTGATATAGAACTATTATGTGGTCCCAAAATATGCAATATAGTTAGGAGTGTTGAGTGTGGGTCCATATGCTCCAAAGGTGGTAGATATACAACTAGCTAGACGGCTATGAGTATTTCATGTGGGTCCACATGTCCCAGATGGTCAAGATGACTAGGGGTGTTGCACGTAGATCCATGTGTAACAAAGGTAAACATTAATATAGGACCTACTAGACATTTGGTCCACATACGCCAGTGCTAAAAAGCTTGACGTAGAACTATCATGTGGGTCCCACAACATGCGAACATATCAATATCAAGGAGTGTTTCATGTGGGTCCACATGTCCTAGAGGTGTTTTATGCAGGTCCACATGCCACCTTGGTCTACGCTTAGCACCCATGGGACATGTGGATCCCATACATGTCTTCCCCTATCATCCTTGAAACATGTGGACCTACATACATCTACCTGTACCACTTTTGGGTCATGTGGACCCTTAAGGACATAGCTATGAGTTTCGTGTGGGTCCACATGTCCAATATGTGCTAGGGCAAGATGGCTAGGTCTATTGCATGTGGGTCCACATGTTCCGAAGGTGGTAGACACATATGTGTATGACTTACTAAACATCTGGACGCTTATACACCAGCCCTAGACAGTTTGATCTAGAACTATTATGTGGGTCCCAAAATTTGCAACAAAGTTAGGAGTGTTGAGTGTGGGTCCACATGCTCCAAAGGTGGTAGATATACATCCTAGACGGCTACGAGTATTTCATTTGGTTCCACATGTCCCAGATTCTCAAGATGACTAGGGGTGTTGCACGTAGATCCATGTGTAACAAAGGTAAACATAAATATAGGACCTACTAGACATTTGGTCCACATGCGCTAGTGCTAAAAAGCTTGACGTAGAACTATCATGTGGGTCCCACAACATGCGAACATATCAATATCAAGAAGGAGTGTTTCATGCGGGTCCACATGTCCTAGAGGTGTTTTATGCGGGTCCACATGCCAGCTTGGTCTACGCTTAGCACCCATGAGACATGTGGATCCTAGACATGTCTACCCCTATCATCCTTGGAACATGTGGACCCACATACATCTACCCGTACCACCTTTGGGTCATGTGGACCCTTAAGGACATAGTTATGAGTTTCGTGTGGGTCCACATGTCCCATATGTGCTAGGGCAAGATGGGTAGGTCTATTGCATGTGGGTCCACATGTTCCGAAGGTGGTAGACACATATGTACGACTTACTAAACATCTGGACGCTTATACACCAGCCCTAGACAGTTTGATCTAGAACTATTATGTGGGTCCCAAAATTTTGCACGCTTAGCACCCTTGGGACATTTGGACCCATACACATCTACCCCTACCACCTTTGGGCATGTGGACCCATTTGCAATACTCCTATCTGACCTGCTAGGTCTACCCTTACCACCTTCGGGACATGTGTGGATCCAATGCAATTCTCCTTGTTAGATAGATCTGCCCCTATAACTTTTTGGGATATATGTCGTCCCACCTCAACACTCCTAGCCATCTAGGTCTACTGTTAGCACCCTTGGGACATGTGGACAGATTGGCGTACCACTATATCACGTGATTCTCAAAACATGCAACATAGTTAGGAGTGTTTCATGTGGCTCCACATGTCCCATTGATGGTATATATACAACTAGATGGGTATGAATGTAGCATATGGGTCCAGATGCCTAAATGTGCTAGGTCAAACTATATAGGCGGTGTTACATACGAGTCGACATGTTCCAAAGATGACAAATATACATTTAGATGGATATGAGTGCTGCATGTGGGTCCACATATCCAAAATGTGCTATGGATATGAGTTGTCGCAAAC
Organism: Poa pratensis; assembly: GCA_947311845.1. Taxonomy (NCBI): domain Eukaryota; kingdom Viridiplantae; phylum Streptophyta; class Magnoliopsida; order Poales; family Poaceae; genus Poa; species Poa pratensis. Next base: position 38,954,118 of record CAMZMU010000050.1, on the reverse strand, counting down.
TTCGTTGCACGTGTGAGAATACCTTTTTTGACATATTTGTCAAGAAAAAAATTAATAATAGGTTGAACTTGTCACAACTAAAAATACATGTGCCTAATTTGGTCATACTATACGAGGAAAAAATAATAGGTCATTTCGAGCAAGTCAAAAAACACTTGCTATAATTATCAATTTTTTCATGAAAATGGGTTCATCAAATGGGTTAATCTATATTTCATTTTCATGTTAGTAATTTTCTAAAATTAATTTTGAATGATTTGATGCTCAATTTCAGAGTCGAAAAATGGTGGAAATCTTCTTTGTGTAGTTAGGACATGTATGTTGTGTACACTCAGCTCCACGGAAAATTCAGATATTATTTAATAAGATGCATACAACATTGTCACCGAAGCTCCATGCGTCATAGCCGAGCTCGCGCCCGAGCTTCGGTGGGTAGACAAGAATGTTTCGACAAGAAGCTGGGTGCATGGCACATGCATCGTCACATTAAGTTTAATCTTTACTGTTAGATTGCATAAGGTGCGCAAATTATAAGACAACAAATTAGCAAGTGAGTGATTAATTACTGTCTCAAGTACGTAGCACAAGACCTGAGGTCAGCGGGGTTGCCTGGCCATGAGGGCACGACCTCGTCTAGCCTGGACGGATTGCAGAGCAGCTTGAGAAAGTCCCGCGAGCAGAGCACACCGTCACATGTGTCAAGCACGCTCCTCCTGTGGGAGCTCGAAGAACAGCCGCGCCACGTCCAGCACCTGCTCTCTATCCACGCCGTGGTTGACCACCTGGAAGAAGCCCAGGTCACGACATGCGACGTCCATGGCGGCGAGCTCCGCGACGCGTTCGGAAGGGACGGTCGAGCGGAGACGGGCCACGTCGACGACATTTCGATGCCGCGGACGGCAGTAGGTGCCGGGCGGTCGGATGGTGGGAGGACGTAGCGGGCGGGGAGGGCCTTAATGCCACGCTCGCATAGGTGATGTACACCCTTCAGCTCCTCATTTAATGTCTCTGGTGATGCCATCGTCGTCGGTGCCTACTTGCAGGTGGTCGGCTTGAGATGCTGCTGCGGATGGGTACTAGGTGTGTCACGCGTCGCTCGTTCTTAGCCGTCGCCGATCTTCGTCGCCGTCTGAAGTTTTTCCTTCTAAAATTCAGTTAACCTCTCCCCGTACGTATATATAAAGTCCGATTTAAATCTTGACACAGGCACCGCTGTAGCCGATCGGTTCTGCTCCGGATATATCTATCCTGACAGACCCAGGTTCGAACCCTGGCAACTACCTAATTTCTTTAATTTTTTCCGTGATCCGGCTTAACCTAAATAATCTTCAGACCTCCAGTCTCGGCTCCGATCAGATTGGCTCGAGCCGACTTAGTTGGCTCGGCTCCTTGTGAGATTAAATCGCAACCGTACTTGTGTTTCTCCTCAAGATAACCCTTCGCTCTTGGGGGGTGTATGGAAGCAGGAGCCTACCTGCGTATGTTGGAAACTTCTGTGCGAGTTATGTCCGAGTTCTGAGTGTATGCAAAACTTTAGGATCTTTTTCTTTTGGTCTGTAATCCATAAAACGATGTGGTTTTGTGTTCAGATAGTGGATTTGTTACCCACGGGGGTGGGTGCTCACATAGCCATTGCCATCAAATCCGCGGTGAGAAACATGAAAAGTTGCAACCGCCTTTGACCAGCCGAGGATGCTAATGCTAATCGTTTGAGGCCCAATGCTTAATTACACGACAAACAATCAAATCGGGTATCTGCATGTACCCGTGGGAGGAAAAAGTCCTAATCGTTGTAGGTTTTATAGGAGATAAACGTGTAAGAATTGCAATTTTTTTAGGGAAAAGTCGCAATCATTTCAACTTTTTTGTAGGAAAAAGATAAAAACATTGCAACATTTGGAGGAAAAGGCGTAATCATTACACCATTTGGAGAAAAAAGTCATAATCATTGCACCTAAGCCACAAATAATTAGTAGCGGGGTACCTTTAAAATGTATCCTGGCAAATAGACACATTGGTACAAGTAGCGAATGCCCCATATGCCGCTCTGGGCCTGAAGATGCTAGGCATCTTCTATTCCGATGTCCAGCGGCAATGGAACTATGGACGGCTCTGGGAATGCATGACGTTATTTCTGATGTTTCTCATGAAGATAGGGCTGGCTCGGTGATCCTGGAAATACTCCTACGTCGATCCGATAATGCTATCCAAGGTATGGATAATTTCGGTTTTAAAGAAACTATTTGTATTACTTCCTGGTATCTTTGGTGGCTAAGAAGAAGACGCACACATGATGAAGACGTTCCCCCGATCCACCGATGCAAATTATCAATTTTAGCAATGGTTGCAAATTCTGCTAAAGTTTCTAAACCAATTGGACCTCGCCCTGATATACGATGGTCTAGACCTAAACCTCGCCAAGTTAAACTGAATGTTGATGCTACTTTTTATGCTGATGGAGGTGATGGTGCGACAGGAGCCATTCTACGTGATTACCAGGGTAATTGTATTGCTGCGAGCTGTACTTATATCTCCAACATTCCATCAGTGGCAATGGCGGAGGCTATGACAATGAAGGACGGCCTATCTCTTGCATGCAGGCTCGGATGCAATAATATTGTTGCCGAATCAGATTCTATGGTGACAATTGACGCGTGCACGGGAATGGATACTTGGTGGAGTGATTCGGCTGCAATTTTTGCGGATATTGTTGATTTAGCATCTAATATTGGTGTAGTAGAGTTTAAGCACATCCCGATAGAAGCCAATTCTATAGCGCATGAGTTAGCTAGGAAGGGTTATACAGATAAAATTCAATGTACTTGGGACGATGATCCCCCCCTAGCTTTCTTTTAAGTAGCTTCATAAACGATGTAACAATTGATGTTTGAAGACGGCAAGTTTTAGACGCACTCTTTCCCTAACCAGGGTACCGAAAGGAACTGACAGGATTTTAATGAGGCGGCTTGCTGACCTAATATATGTGGTGGGAAATTTCAAAAAAAAAAAGCATCGGGGAAGCTTGGTTTGGCTTAATCAGATTTGGCTATATGGGACACGTGTCACGTGGTGGGGGTGCACACCCACCACCATGGTTAGCAAATCTTTTTCGCAAAAAAAAAAAAGAGCCGATGAGTGATCCCTATTTTCTTTTTAAAAACACGGTAATTTTGAAAAGAAATAAGTAGTACTCCTGTAGTCTGCCTACTGACTTTCAATCCATGCAACATTATCACTTCATGTATCTCGCGCAATGAAACATGCTGACTGGTGGGCTATATTCGACATCTCTAGCTACAGTACTTTCTAACCGAGCCCAGTTGGCTGGCTACCTGTCTGCACGTTGCCGAGTAAATGGCATTGGCGGTCACACAACTCTTCCGCTATGTGCACTTAAGTTACACAACTGGAAAACGGGATTTTTTGGTCACACAACTGGATTTTTGGTGCACGCATGTCACAAACCTCACATGTCAGTCCGTTTTCTGTTGCAGGAGTGCTGACGTGGACACGTAATTTTGCAGAAAACCCCCTGTATTTTGGGATATTTCGCAAAAACCCAAATTTGGGTCCAATTACAGGGAGTTTTCTACAAAATGTCTAAAAATACAGGGAGTTTTTTGCAAAATTACCAACGGAAAACGGACTGACACGTGGAGTTTGTGACCTGCGTGCACCAAAAGTCCAGTTGTGTGACCAAAAAATCCCGTTTTCCAGTTGTGTGACTTAAGTGCACATAGCGGACGAATTGTGTGACCGCCAGTGCCATTTACTCGCACGTTGCCCTTTGAGTTCGGCCACCAGCACGTGGAAATCTACATATTCTGCTCTTATGTGCCTTTGAATGTTCGGTCGATTTGACGAGGGAAGGCAGCTCTGCTGGCTCGTTGCACATAGAGAACGTAAGAGAAAGCGCACGAGGTGCCCGGTGAGAGAGATGGCCGGAGGTGGTGCCGTCGTGGCGAACGTCGACGGCCTCCCTGCCGCGGACTACGGCGGACGCCTGACGCTGTCGGTGCTCACGACCTGCCTCGTGGCCGCCTCCGGCGGCCTCATCTTCGGCTATGACATCGGCATCTCAGGTGAGTATCCATCGCTAGCTGTTTCTTCAGTTACATATGGGAGCCGGCCGGATCGATGGAGTTTGATCCAATATGGAAGTTGCTAGGCGGCGTGTCGCAAATGGAGCCGTTCCTGGAGCGGTTCTTCCCGCACGTCCTGGCGAGGATGGCGGCGGCGAAGCGGGACGACTACTGCCTCTACGACAGCCAGGCGCTCACGGCCTTCACGTCGTCGCTGTACGTGGCCGGGCTGGTGGCGTCGCTCGTGGCCAGCCGCGTCACCAAGGCCGTGGGACGGCAGCGCATCATGCTCATGGGCGGGGCGCTCTTCTTCGCCGGCGGCGCCATCACCGGCGCGGCCGTGAACATCGCCATGCTCATCATCGGCCGCATGCTGCTCGGCTTCGGCGTCGGCTTCACCAACCAGGTCAGTACATGTTCCCATATTCCATCACCGGCCGGTCATGAATTCGGCAGTGCATGTGAGTATGTGACAGTGAATGATCCAAATTAAGTACCCGGCTGACACATGCTGCGTACAAAGCCATTGTTCACTAGACACATTCGATCTTGGACTTGCCTGTCAATTACCCGCTGTTTCATTCGATCTTGGACTTGCCTGTCAATTACCCGGTGTTCAGTTTTCTAGTCAACACTTGATGTCATACAAAATTAAGTGCAAGTACAGCGACAAAAAATCCCTAACAATTGATGTCGCCTTCCATCACCGGTCATTAAATCAGCAGTGTATTTGACAGCGAATGATCCCGATAAGTCTTTGGCTGCGTATGAAGACAGCCATTGTTCACTGGACTCATTCGGATCTTGTGGTGGACTTGCCTGTTAATTATTGTCAGACAGCTAGTGGTCTTCAGTTTTCTAGTCAACAGTTGATGTCATACGAAATTATAAGGAAAAAATTATTCTTGCTTATAAATATTAATTAATGCAAGTGGAACCGCGCCTAAGAAAAAAAGGTACCGAGAGCCCAAGGTTAAGGGCCACTATTATTCATTTTTTTTTTACAGAATTATTGGAAGATCACATTCTAGATATTATTTCCTGCTGGATTTGTACAAGTGTAATTCATATGGCTTTGTTTCAACATTATTTCATTTGGACACATTTAATAGGAAAAGTCCATTCACTTGATTTGCGCGGAATGGTTTGTATGTATATATGCTTTTAGTACAAATCAAGCACAAGTGATTTTTGTATCAAGTCCAACTTTACTCCTAAGTACATAAAAGTAGAGGGTCCTCGATAGAATACACTATATCGAGTAATAGACTGGCTTGGCTAACTACATAAACCTACTACTACTGCTACTGCTCTCTAAGAAAACGAATCATCGTCATCACTACTTAATCATCCGGTAGTTGAGTAGTAGACCCGGTGGCTTGCCTAAAAATGACTTCACTGCTGGTTTGGTGTATCTGAACTCCTATATAAAAACTCAACTGGATGTAGCCGGCACTAGAACCATTTTGTCCGAAAAACAATGCAGGCTTTAGATTATTACGGGTCATTCTCGGTTCGAGTTTTGTGCAGAGAGACGTTGATACGGTGATCGACTAGTGTTCGTTAATTAATAGTAGTATATACTACAGTAGTTCATAGTGGTTGTCCCTGATGTACATGTTACCTCACGATCTGAAGTTCTTCTGAACTGACTTCCGAGTTCCGACTACGTTCGACCCGTGCTGGGCCACGGCAGGTAGCGGCCTAGGGGATCGATGCACGGACAACTTGGGCCGGGCCCTAAGCTCAGATTGCCCAAGGAATGAAAAAGACAATGATAAGTACCGGATTAGATTTTCTAAAAAAAAGGGTACCGGATTAGTCTTGAGCTTCCCAAAAAAAAAAGTACCGGGTTAGTCTACTGAAAAGAGCACACTAGTAATTGCTTCTTTTAACACTAGGACTCAGGCAGGTAAGAAAACACCAGGCTTAGTTTGAGGTAGCATACATAGATTCAAATCCAATGGCGTGTCACCTGATTTCCTAAAAATGCTCAATCCTGCTGTACAGATTATTTTTAACCTGTCTGTATTCCGCCTTTTTTTTTTTTTTTTTTTTTGAGATTGTCTGTATTCCGCCTTGTAAGTCTAAATCGACCATTTTGCTAACAAAGGTGCAGAATGCAATATGTACTGTTGATCAATGATGATGATTTCACATGTTTGATGAAATGATGACAGGCCACTCCTCTGTTCCTCGCCGAGATGGCCCCGACGAAGTGGCGCGGCTCCCTCACTGGCGGCTTCCAGTTCTTCCTCGCCCTCGGCATACTCATCGCCAACCTCGTTAACTACGCCACCGCTAACATCTCCTGGGGCTGGCGCCTGTCGCTCGGCCTCGCCGGCGCGCCGGCCGTGTTCATCTTCGTGGGCGCCCTCTTCCTCACCGACACCCCTAGCAGCCTCGTGATGCGCGGCAGGGCCGACGACGCCCGCGCGGCGCTCCGCCGAGTGCGCGGGGCGGACGCGGACGTGGACGCTGAGCTCAAGGACATTATGCGCTCCGTGGAGGTGGCGCGCGAGAGCGAGGACGGCGCGTTCCGGCGGATGGCGACGAGGCGCGAGTACCGCCCTCACTTGGTGCTCGGCGTGGCCGTGCCCATGTTCTTCCAGCTCACGGGCGTCATCGTGCTCTCCTTCTTCTCGCCTCTGGTGTTCCGCACCGTCGGGTTCGGCAGCAACGCCGCGCTAATGGGCGCGGTCATACTCGGCGCCACGAACTTGGGGGCCCTCATGCTGTCCGCCCTCGTCATCGACCGCTACGGCCGCAAGGTGCTCTTCATGGTCGGCGGCGTCCAAATGATCGTTGCCCAGGTACGCATCCAGGATATCACCTACTGATGCTAAGTAAGTTGCATTATCGAATGTTCTCAGTTTCTCACGCGATATGATTGAGCTTTGAAGGTTGCGATTGCATGGATCATGGGCGCGCAAATCGGGAAGGGCGGCGAGGCGCCGATGGCGAGGCCGTACGGCGTGGCGGTGCTGGTGTTCTCATGCTTGCACACGGCCGGGTTCGGGTGGTCGTGGGGGCCGCTGGGGTGGGTGGTGCCGGGAGAGATATTCCCGGTGGACATCCGGTCGGCGGGGCAGGCCATGAATGTGTCCATCGGACTCGGGCTGACGTTCGTGCAGACGCAGTCGTTCCTGGCCATGCTCTGCACCTTCAAGTACGGCACCTTCGCCTACTACGCTGCATGGGTCGCCGTGATGACCGTCTTCATCGCGCTGTTCCTGCCGGAGACCAAGGGCGTCCCGCTCGAGTCCATGGGCACCGTCTGGGTCAAGCACTGGTACTGGAAGCGGTTCGTGGAGCCCCAAGGAAAGAACGCTGAGGCACTCGCCTAGTTTCGACCTGTCAAGTTTGTTCCCTGTTTGTCCTGACCAAAACGAAACTATAGTTGGGCGGTGCATGCGTTTTACGCGCGTTCCTAAATTTACTACTGATCCGTATGTACTCTCTCTGTTGCATAATATAAAATGTTTTAGTTATAGATGTGTTTTAGCATATAGATTTACTCATCTTGCTCCGTAATTAGTCAATATTTAAAACACCTTATATTATGGAACAGAGGCGGTAGTATTCTATATATTTGTTCAGTTAATTTTATCTTCGCCCCTTTGCAATATTTACCTTTGCTTCATAGTGTTATTTAATTTGTTGGGACTCCCTGTTCTTTTTTATAATTCTAACTTATCCGCATTCGGTCCCTTAACTATCAAAATGCCTATCTACGCCCTAATTCTTTTTTACAAAAAGGATCCTGGTATTAAAAGAACACCGAACAATACAAAGCATTTCAACAAAAACGAAAATAACAACGAAATCCTTGAGATGCCCTTCGTCTTCAACCTCGTTTAGGCTCAACAACATGTTCAAGTAACATTATTTTAGTTATTCCTAGGTGGTTCGACATGACCAAATGTAAAGTATGAGCAAACCAAAACTTGCGTTCCATGAACTAGGGCAAGGCTAGTTACTAGATTAGATTACCCACGAGATTGCACATGCTTTACTCATGAATCAAAGTTAGCCTTGCTCAGCTGGTACATCAATAGTTAACCTTCTAGCGGACCAAACAAGTTTTGCTTCCAGAGCCGTTAACAGAACCAAGACACATACTTTGTACTTCCAGCATACTCACGACCCTTGCCATGCAGAGAAGGAAGCCGGAACTCTGCCTCATCTGTCTTAACCGCCCGGTACCCCGGTAAGTCTAGCCACGATCAAATGAATTAGGACCGACTACACTCACCACAATGTCTACTAGCACCAAATAAGGCTAGATTGGATACTAGAGTCAAGTCTCCCACACGAAAGATGCATGGTGCTGTGTGGTTAAGTTTGGAAAGTGGCACTATGTGACTCGACCTAGTCGAGGGAGGTGATTATCTTATTAGTCAAGTTTAATCACTCCGCATTCATTATAATACAAGAAACAAACATTAGTCACATAGCCATATCAAATACATATATCAATTTAGGGAGTCCATGGGGTCCTCCACGCGAGCCCGTACCACCATTCTTGTGAACGTGGTGGCGCAATGTCGTCCGGCGTCAAAAGAACGGGGTTTGGTGGACAGTACCCCCTGAGTTTAGAAACACAATGCCCCAATACACAAGTGATACCCGATGACGTAGTTACCTACGTCAAAAGAATATGGGTTAGGTTGAGACTCCAAGTGCATAGTGTGTAGTAAGTGGAAGACGTGTTTTCCCCACGAGGGGTGACTCGAGGGTTTAATATCGAACTCTCGGGGAATCAGTAGTGAAGATTTATCTTTCCTATCCTTCTTTTGGTTACCTACAAAACAAAGTAAATGTTTTGATCCTCAACCTCACCTAGTGGTTGTCAAGCACAAGGTGTGAGAATGATATCAAGATAATATGCAATGCAAACAAGAAATAAATATGCAATGGTGGTGAATAAATATGCAAGGATGGTGGTAGCAATGATAAATGATATTTTTGGGTTTTATATGATGAATGCAAGATGTAAAAGTGTTTTTGTATTTTCGGATTTTTAAATGGCAGAAAATGGTAAAGTGGTAAAAGTTGTTGGAAAGATGTTTCTTATGATTAAAAATGGACCGGGGTTCATGGTTTCACAAATGCACTCTCTCTTTAATAAAGTGGTAGACAATGGAACACTAGAGTTGACACATGAGATTGCAACACAACAGTTTAATGACAAGTTATAATTATATGGGCATCACGTCCTAACATAGAGACCATTTTGTTATTAGTCTATCTTATACTCCACCAAGATGCGAACTAAATCATAACACCTCAGTAATTAAGATAACTCAGAGTATAGCAATAAGTATCGTGACATTAAGTTAAAATAAGAACATGCTAGATCTAGTCATGGAGGAAGTGGCAATGGTCACACCCACACCTCCGGTAGCATGGTATTTCTTTTTATCCCTAGTGAGGCAACAAAGTAAGGTAGAGATACCCAATTGGATCGCAGAACTTTCTCTCACGTTCACTGCACTAGCCACCCCCCGTTACTCCAACTAATGCACACGTTCCCCCTCACACGCTCTCATAAACATGCTTGATCATGACAAGTAAATAAGAACGGGGTACATAATATGCATCTACTTTCATAACTGAAACAAAACCATTGCAATCTCGAACATATATTAACTCATAAAAAGATCCACCACAAAGGTATTACATAGATGACCGTAATCATGTTCAGCAGCTCATACAGTACTAATTAGTGAAGCTCAAGAGAGAGGAGAGATACATAAGTTACTTCCACAAACCCATAGTCCAGAGGTGGACTACTCCCTCTTCATCATGGAGACGGTGGAGAAGTCGTTGGAGAAGATGGAGACCACGCCGGCAGCGCCCCGCCGGAGTTTTCCCCCTCCAATCTGCAGCTCCAGGTCTCTGTTTCGGTGTTTCTGTGTTTCTGCGGCGCTCCTTCCAGAGAACGTCGGGGGGCTATTTTTATAGTCGGTTTTAGGTCAAAACCGAGTCGGTGGAGGAAAGTTCGACGACAACGGAGCTCCGAGGCCCAAAAGAGGGGGTCCCACGTGGCCCAGGTACCTGGCCGCGTGGGCCCACTCAACTTTAGCCTCCGGCTTCCTTTCGTGCGCTTCCTTGGCTCCTACGCTTTGTTCCTTCCAAAAACTGATGCCCGTAAAATATTAGGTCATTTGGACGTCGTTTGGGTCCCTAAAACATTAAAATATAAAAAACAGGGTTTTCTGACTGTGCAGGGTTAATTCCCTAAAAATAGGAAACATACCAAATATTACCAAAATCATTATAAAACAGTGATATAACCCTTATATGATGTAAATATGACTGGAATATAAGTAAAATAATGCAAAGTTCATGTATGCATTTTACATGCATCAACATCCCCAAGCTTAACCTATACTCGTCCTCGAGTATGAAGGTAATAAAACTAACATGGACTTTGCATTTTAATACTATCAATGGATATCAAAGATGATTACTATTGCTACATAGAGTCAAATGATTCATTCTTAAAAGGAGTAGCAATATGCAAGATAGTTTATGAAGTGATATCAAGTATTCAATGCAAGGATGTTCAATGATAATTCACAAAGTGTAACATAAAAGAAAGTACTATGGACCGCATGTATGCATAATGAGAAGAAAGAACATCCTATAATGGCCATAGAGTATTGATGAAAATCTGAATATAAAAGGTGGACACTTTGGAAAGATATATATATGAGTAGAGGTAAAGCATGAATAAGTTTCATCTAACTTCTGAACTTCTCTACTTAAGTTAATGATTGTAATGTGGTAATCCTTGGTGTCAAGCTCTCATTCCCCTATCATAGCATCTTGAATGATTAAGTTTAAAGTGAAAGCAAATATGAGTAGTGTGCTTGACAAAGTACAGGTTGAAAGTCTCATGCCCGTTGAATACAAGTATCTACTCCATGTATTACTCAACTTGGGAAACAAAGCAAGTTCAAGTTAAATATCATTATAAGTAATAATAGTATCATTAAGAGCGTCAACTGGGGTACCTCTTGTCCTAGGATATGGAACAAGCCCATAGCAAAATGACAAGACAAACAAACACAATGAAAAATCTCAACACCCTTTTTATTTACTATTAGATAGCTTTTTATTGTAAGGTGTATCACAGAAGGTTCACCATATCATGTAAGTAAATTTCCACCATGAATGATGCATGGCTTAGATTAGCGGCCCAGGCGTCTCTTGATAACCCACAAGTATAGGGGATCGCGTGTAGCCTTTTCGATAAGTAAGAGTGTCGAACCCAACGAGGAGCTAAAGGTAGGATAAGTATTCTCTCAAGTTCTATCAACCACTGATACAACTCTACGCACACTAAACGTTTGCATTATCTAGAAAATAAAACTACGGTAGCAATACGGGTATGAGAGATAGTTTTGCAAGATAATAAATACAAGAAAGTAAATGTTAGTGCTGCAGCAATAAAATACACTAAGTAACCATATACTAACAGTACCATGAGTGTGGAAAAGTGGTGGTAATTGTGGCGGCTTTGTCCAAGATTAATTAGTGAAGGTACTTGGTTCATTGTCTTCGATGCAGTTTTCTATGTGGGAGAGGCTAAATATACATGCACTCCACTACTTGGGATTACAAGTACTATATGATTGGATTGTTAGAAATCATCCGCAAATACTAACAATGCATTAAGGTTTCCCCAACCATAGCCTTAAGTTCAAGGTCCTCTTACTCCCATACGTGCAACTAATCGGTTCGCGATCTCAGGTTTCTGTCACTCCGGCAGAACTTACCCCGCTTCGTTACAAATACTACCAACCCTAGGGTGTTTGATCCATGCGCGCACAAGTATAATGGACACCAAAGGACAGCACCATATAGACATACAACTCTAATGAACCCCGTGCATTCAATTAAGCAATCAAAAGACAAATAAACTACAGAAAACATGATGTAAATCATAGGATAAATATTATAGCATCAAACACCATGTTTACATAGGACGGTACAGAGGTTTGTGGGAGGATGAACCACTGAATACAAGGAGGAGATGGTGTTGGAGATGGCGGTGAAGACGGCGGAGAGGGCAGCGAGGAGCGCAGGGCGGCAGTGGCGGCGCCGGCGGCGCGAGGAAATCCTTTCCCCGCCGCCGGCAACATGGGGGAGCGCCGCCCCTTAGCCTCCCTCCTTCATGGCTTCTTGGGAGCCCTCCCCCATGGAGATGGGATCCATGGGGGAGGCAAAAACGTGGCTTTTGGTGGCTGAAATTCGTGGGTGGAGGAGTCCTCCACGAATTAGGTTTCCTCCCTTTATATATCTTCTCGGATTTCCGTCACCCCCTTTTAGGGTTCCACCAAAACGGGCCTACAGGCCGCGTCCGAACTCCGATTGGGCTGATCTCGGGCTTAAAATCTTCGTATGGAAAATTGTGACAACTTTCGTAACAGCCAGGTCTCTATATAACGTAATCTTCGAGGATCAAACTGGTAGATGTACAACTAGCTAGACGGCTATGCGTATTTCATGTGGGTCCACATGTCCCAGATGGTCAAGATGACTAGGGGTGTTGCACGTAGATCCATGTGTAACAAAGGTAAACATAAATATAGGACCTACTAGACATTTGGTCCACATGTCCCAGATGGTCAAGATGACTAGGGGTGTTGCACGTAGATCCATGTGTAACAAAGGTAAACATAAATATAGGACCTACTAGACATTTGGTCCACATGCGCCAGTGCTAAAAAGCTTGACGTAGAACTATCATGTGGGTCCCACAACATGCGAACATATCAATATCAAGGAGTGTTTCATGCGGGTCCACATGTCCTATAGGTGTTTTATGCGGGTCCACATGCCAGCTTGGTCTATGCTTAGCATCCATGGGACATGTGGATCCCAGACATGTCTACCCCTATCATCCTTGGAACATGTGGACCAACATACATCTACCCGTACCACCTTTGGGTCATGTGGACCCTTAAGGACATAGCTATGAGTTTCGTTTGGGTCCACATGTCCCATATGTGCTAGGGCAAGATGGCTAGGTCTATTGCATGTGGGTCCACATGTTCCGAAGGTGGTAGACACATACGTGTATGACTTACTAAACATCTGGAAGCTTATACACCAGCCCTAGACAGTTTGATATAGAACTATTATGTGGTCCCAAAATATGCAATATAGTTAGGAGTGTTGAGTGTGGGTCCATATGCTCCAAAGGTGGTAGATATACAACTAGCTAGACGGCTATGAGTATTTCATGTGGGTCCACATGTCCCAGATGGTCAAGATGACTAGGGGTGTTGCACGTAGATCCATGTGTAACAAAGGTAAACATTAATATAGGACCTACTAGACATTTGGTCCACATACGCCAGTGCTAAAAAGCTTGACGTAGAACTATCATGTGGGTCCCACAACATGCGAACATATCAATATCAAGGAGTGTTTCATGTGGGTCCACATGTCCTAGAGGTGTTTTATGCAGGTCCACATGCCACCTTGGTCTACGCTTAGCACCCATGGGACATGTGGATCCCATACATGTCTTCCCCTATCATCCTTGAAACATGTGGACCTACATACATCTACCTGTACCACTTTTGGGTCATGTGGACCCTTAAGGACATAGCTATGAGTTTCGTGTGGGTCCACATGTCCAATATGTGCTAGGGCAAGATGGCTAGGTCTATTGCATGTGGGTCCACATGTTCCGAAGGTGGTAGACACATATGTGTATGACTTACTAAACATCTGGACGCTTATACACCAGCCCTAGACAGTTTGATCTAGAACTATTATGTGGGTCCCAAAATTTGCAACAAAGTTAGGAGTGTTGAGTGTGGGTCCACATGCTCCAAAGGTGGTAGATATACATCCTAGACGGCTACGAGTATTTCATTTGGTTCCACATGTCCCAGATTCTCAAGATGACTAGGGGTGTTGCACGTAGATCCATGTGTAACAAAGGTAAACATAAATATAGGACCTACTAGACATTTGGTCCACATGCGCTAGTGCTAAAAAGCTTGACGTAGAACTATCATGTGGGTCCCACAACATGCGAACATATCAATATCAAGAAGGAGTGTTTCATGCGGGTCCACATGTCCTAGAGGTGTTTTATGCGGGTCCACATGCCAGCTTGGTCTACGCTTAGCACCCATGAGACATGTGGATCCTAGACATGTCTACCCCTATCATCCTTGGAACATGTGGACCCACATACATCTACCCGTACCACCTTTGGGTCATGTGGACCCTTAAGGACATAGTTATGAGTTTCGTGTGGGTCCACATGTCCCATATGTGCTAGGGCAAGATGGGTAGGTCTATTGCATGTGGGTCCACATGTTCCGAAGGTGGTAGACACATATGTACGACTTACTAAACATCTGGACGCTTATACACCAGCCCTAGACAGTTTGATCTAGAACTATTATGTGGGTCCCAAAATTTTGCACGCTTAGCACCCTTGGGACATTTGGACCCATACACATCTACCCCTACCACCTTTGGGCATGTGGACCCATTTGCAATACTCCTATCTGACCTGCTAGGTCTACCCTTACCACCTTCGGGACATGTGTGGATCCAATGCAATTCTCCTTGTTAGATAGATCTGCCCCTATAACTTTTTGGGATATATGTCGTCCCACCTCAACACTCCTAGCCATCTAGGTCTACTGTTAGCACCCTTGGGACATGTGGACAGATTGGCGTACCACTATATCACGTGATTCTCAAAACATGCAACATAGTTAGGAGTGTTTCATGTGGCTCCACATGTCCCATTGATGGTATATATACAACTAGATGGGTATGAATGTAGCATATGGGTCCAGATGCCTAAATGTGCTAGGTCAAACTATATAGGCGGTGTTACATACGAGTCGACATGTTCCAAAGATGACAAATATACATTTAGATGGATATGAGTGCTGCATGTGGGTCCACATATCCAAAATGTGCTATGGATATGAGTTGTCGCAAACTTCGTTGCACGTGTGAGAATACCTTTTTTGACATATTTGTCAAGAAAAAAATTAATAATAGGTTGAACTTGTCACAACTAAAAATACATGTGCCTAATTTGGTCATACTATACGAGGAAAAAATAATAGGTCATTTCGAGCAAGTCAAAAAACACTTGCTATAATTATCAATTTTTTCATGAAAATGGGTTCATCAAATGGGTTAATCTATATTTCATTTTCATGTTAGTAATTTTCTAAAATTAATTTTGAATGATTTGATGCTCAATTTCAGAGTCGAAAAATGGTGGAAATCTTCTTTGTGTAGTTAGGACATGTATGTTGTGTACACTCAGCTCCACGGAAAATTCAGATATTATTTAATAAGATGCATACAACATTGTCACCGAAGCTCCATGCGTCATAGCCGAGCTCGCGCCCGAGCTTCGGTGGGTAGACAAGAATGTTTCGACAAGAAGCTGGGTGCATGGCACATGCATCGTCACATTAAGTTTAATCTTTACTGTTAGATTGCATAAGGTGCGCAAATTATAAGACAACAAATTAGCAAGTGAGTGATTAATTACTGTCTCAAGTACGTAGCACAAGACCTGAGGTCAGCGGGGTTGCCTGGCCATGAGGGCACGACCTCGTCTAGCCTGGACGGATTGCAGAGCAGCTTGAGAAAGTCCCGCGAGCAGAGCACACCGTCACATGTGTCAAGCACGCTCCTCCTGTGGGAGCTCGAAGAACAGCCGCGCCACGTCCAGCACCTGCTCTCTATCCACGCCGTGGTTGACCACCTGGAAGAAGCCCAGGTCACGACATGCGACGTCCATGGCGGCGAGCTCCGCGACGCGTTCGGAAGGGACGGTCGAGCGGAGACGGGCCACGTCGACGACATTTCGATGCCGCGGACGGCAGTAGGTGCCGGGCGGTCGGATGGTGGGAGGACGTAGCGGGCGGGGAGGGCCTTAATGCCACGCTCGCATAGGTGATGTACACCCTTCAGCTCCTCATTTAATGTCTCTGGTGATGCCATCGTCGTCGGTGCCTACTTGCAGGTGGTCGGCTTGAGATGCTGCTGCGGATGGGTACTAGGTGTGTCACGCGTCGCTCGTTCTTAGCCGTCGCCGATCTTCGTCGCCGTCTGAAGTTTTTCCTTCTAAAATTCAGTTAACCTCTCCCCGTACGTATATATAAAGTCCGATTTAAATCTTGACACAGGCACCGCTGTAGCCGATCGGTTCTGCTCCGGATATATCTATCCTGACAGACCCAGGTTCGAACCCTGGCAACTACCTAATTTCTTTAATTTTTTCCGTGATCCGGCTTAACCTAAATAATCTTCAGACCTCCAGTCTCGGCTCCGATCAGATTGGCTCGAGCCGACTTAGTTGGCTCGGCTCCTTGTGAGATTAAATCGCAACCGTACTTGTGTTTCTCCTCAAGATAACCCTTCGCTCTTGGGGGGTGTATGGAAGCAGGAGCCTACCTGCGTATGTTGGAAACTTCTGTGCGAGTTATGTCCGAGTTCTGAGTGTATGCAAAACTTTAGGATCTTTTTCTTTTGGTCTGTAATCCATAAAACGATGTGGTTTTGTGTTCAGATAGTGGATTTGTTACCCACGGGGGTGGGTGCTCACATAGCCATTGCCATCAAATCCGCGGTGAGAAACATGAAAAGTTGCAACCGCCTTTGACCAGCCGAGGATGCTAATGCTAATCGTTTGAGGCCCAATGCTTAATTACACGACAAACAATCAAATCGGGTATCTGCATGTACCCGTGGGAGGAAAAAGTCCTAATCGTTGTAGGTTTTATAGGAGATAAACGTGTAAGAATTGCAATTTTTTTAGGGAAAAGTCGCAATCATTTCAACTTTTTTGTAGGAAAAAGATAAAAACATTGCAACATTTGGAGGAAAAGGCGTAATCATTACACCATTTGGAGAAAAAAGTCATAATCATTGCACCTAAGCCACAAATAATTAGTAGCGGGGTACCTTTAAAATGTATCCTGGCAAATAGACACATTGGTACAAGTAGCGAATGCCCCATATGCCGCTCTGGGCCTGAAGATGCTAGGCATCTTCTATTCCGATGTCCAGCGGCAATGGAACTATGGACGGCTCTGGGAATGCATGACGTTATTTCTGATGTTTCTCATGAAGATAGGGCTGGCTCGGTGATCCTGGAAATACTCCTACGTCGATCCGATAATGCTATCCAAGGTATGGATAATTTCGGTTTTAAAGAAACTATTTGTATTACTTCCTGGTATCTTTGGTGGCTAAGAAGAAGACGCACACATGATGAAGACGTTCCCCCGATCCACCGATGCAAATTATCAATTTTAGCAATGGTTGCAAATTCTGCTAAAGTTTCTAAACCAATTGGACCTCGCCCTGATATACGATGGTCTAGACCTAAACCTCGCCAAGTTAAACTGAATGTTGATGCTACTTTTTATGCTGATGGAGGTGATGGTGCGACAGGAGCCATTCTACGTGATTACCAGGGTAATTGTATTGCTGCGAGCTGTACTTATATCTCCAACATTCCATCAGTGGCAATGGCGGAGGCTATGACAATGAAGGACGGCCTATCTCTTGCATGCAGGCTCGGATGCAATAATATTGTTGCCGAATCAGATTCTATGGTGACAATTGACGCGTGCACGGGAATGGATACTTGGTGGAGTGATTCGGCTGCAATTTTTGCGGATATTGTTGATTTAGCATCTAATATTGGTGTAGTAGAGTTTAAGCACATCCCGATAGAAGCCAATTCTATAGCGCATGAGTTAGCTAGGAAGGGTTATACAGATAAAATTCAATGTACTTGGGACGATGATCCCCCCCTAGCTTTCTTTTAAGTAGCTTCATAAACGATGTAACAATTGATGTTTGAAGACGGCAAGTTTTAGACGCACTCTTTCCCTAACCAGGGTACCGAAAGGAACTGACAGGATTTTAATGAGGCGGCTTGCTGACCTAATATATGTGGTGGGAAATTTCAAAAAAAAAAAGCATCGGGGAAGCTTGGTTTGGCTTAATCAGATTTGGCTATATGGGACACGTGTCACGTGGTGGGGGTGCACACCCACCACCATGGTTAGCAAATCTTTTTCGCAAAAAAAAAAAAGAGCCGATGAGTGATCCCTATTTTCTTTTTAAAAACACGGTAATTTTGAAAAGAAATAAGTAGTACTCCTGTAGTCTGCCTACTGACTTTCAATCCATGCAACATTATCACTTCATGTATCTCGCGCAATGAAACATGCTGACTGGTGGGCTATATTCGACATCTCTAGCTACAGTACTTTCTAACCGAGCCCAGTTGGCTGGCTACCTGTCTGCACGTTGCCGAGTAAATGGCATTGGCGGTCACACAACTCTTCCGCTATGTGCACTTAAGTTACACAACTGGAAAACGGGATTTTTTGGTCACACAACTGGATTTTTGGTGCACGCATGTCACAAACCTCACATGTCAGTCCGTTTTCTGTTGCAGGAGTGCTGACGTGGACACGTAATTTTGCAGAAAACCCCCTGTATTTTGGGATATTTCGCAAAAACCCAAATTTGGGTCCAATTACAGGGAGTTTTCTACAAAATGTCTAAAAATACAGGGAGTTTTTTGCAAAATTACCAACGGAAAACGGACTGACACGTGGAGTTTGTGACCTGCGTGCACCAAAAGTCCAGTTGTGTGACCAAAAAATCCCGTTTTCCAGTTGTGTGACTTAAGTGCACATAGCGGACGAATTGTGTGACCGCCAGTGCCATTTACTCGCACGTTGCCCTTTGAGTTCGGCCACCAGCACGTGGAAATCTACATATTCTGCTCTTATGTGCCTTTGAATGTTCGGTCGATTTGACGAGGGAAGGCAGCTCTGCTGGCTCGTTGCACATAGAGAACGTAAGAGAAAGCGCACGAGGTGCCCGGTGAGAGAGATGGCCGGAGGTGGTGCCGTCGTGGCGAACGTCGACGGCCTCCCTGCCGCGGACTACGGCGGACGCCTGACGCTGTCGGTGCTCACGACCTGCCTCGTGGCCGCCTCCGGCGGCCTCATCTTCGGCTATGACATCGGCATCTCAGGTGAGTATCCATCGCTAGCTGTTTCTTCAGTTACATATGGGAGCCGGCCGGATCGATGGAGTTTGATCCAATATGGAAGTTGCTAGGCGGCGTGTCGCAAATGGAGCCGTTCCTGGAGCGGTTCTTCCCGCACGTCCTGGCGAGGATGGCGGCGGCGAAGCGGGACGACTACTGCCTCTACGACAGCCAGGCGCTCACGGCCTTCACGTCGTCGCTGTACGTGGCCGGGCTGGTGGCGTCGCTCGTGGCCAGCCGCGTCACCAAGGCCGTGGGACGGCAGCGCATCATGCTCATGGGCGGGGCGCTCTTCTTCGCCGGCGGCGCCATCACCGGCGCGGCCGTGAACATCGCCATGCTCATCATCGGCCGCATGCTGCTCGGCTTCGGCGTCGGCTTCACCAACCAGGTCAGTACATGTTCCCATATTCCATCACCGGCCGGTCATGAATTCGGCAGTGCATGTGAGTATGTGACAGTGAATGATCCAAATTAAGTACCCGGCTGACACATGCTGCGTACAAAGCCATTGTTCACTAGACACATTCGATCTTGGACTTGCCTGTCAATTACCCGCTGTTTCATTCGATCTTGGACTTGCCTGTCAATTACCCGGTGTTCAGTTTTCTAGTCAACACTTGATGTCATACAAAATTAAGTGCAAGTACAGCGACAAAAAATCCCTAACAATTGATGTCGCCTTCCATCACCGGTCATTAAATCAGCAGTGTATTTGACAGCGAATGATCCCGATAAGTCTTTGGCTGCGTATGAAGACAGCCATTGTTCACTGGACTCATTCGGATCTTGTGGTGGACTTGCCTGTTAATTATTGTCAGACAGCTAGTGGTCTTCAGTTTTCTAGTCAACAGTTGATGTCATACGAAATTATAAGGAAAAAATTATTCTTGCTTATAAATATTAATTAATGCAAGTGGAACCGCGCCTAAGAAAAAAAGGTACCGAGAGCCCAAGGTTAAGGGCCACTATTATTCATTTTTTTTTTACAGAATTATTGGAAGATCACATTCTAGATATTATTTCCTGCTGGATTTGTACAAGTGTAATTCATATGGCTTTGTTTCAACATTATTTCATTTGGACACATTTAATAGGAAAAGTCCATTCACTTGATTTGCGCGGAATGGTTTGTATGTATATATGCTTTTAGTACAAATCAAGCACAAGTGATTTTTGTATCAAGTCCAACTTTACTCCTAAGTACATAAAAGTAGAGGGTCCTCGATAGAATACACTATATCGAGTAATAGACTGGCTTGGCTAACTACATAAACCTACTACTACTGCTACTGCTCTCTAAGAAAACGAATCATCGTCATCACTACTTAATCATCCGGTAGTTGAGTAGTAGACCCGGTGGCTTGCCTAAAAATGACTTCACTGCTGGTTTGGTGTATCTGAACTCCTATATAAAAACTCAACTGGATGTAGCCGGCACTAGAACCATTTTGTCCGAAAAACAATGCAGGCTTTAGATTATTACGGGTCATTCTCGGTTCGAGTTTTGTGCAGAGAGACGTTGATACGGTGATCGACTAGTGTTCGTTAATTAATAGTAGTATATACTACAGTAGTTCATAGTGGTTGTCCCTGATGTACATGTTACCTCACGATCTGAAGTTCTTCTGAACTGACTTCCGAGTTCCGACTACGTTCGACCCGTGCTGGGCCACGGCAGGTAGCGGCCTAGGGGATCGATGCACGGACAACTTGGGCCGGGCCCTAAGCTCAGATTGCCCAAGGAATGAAAAAGACAATGATAAGTACCGGATTAGATTTTCTAAAAAAAAGGGTACCGGATTAGTCTTGAGCTTCCCAAAAAAAAAAGTACCGGGTTAGTCTACTGAAAAGAGCACACTAGTAATTGCTTCTTTTAACACTAGGACTCAGGCAGGTAAGAAAACACCAGGCTTAGTTTGAGGTAGCATACATAGATTCAAATCCAATGGCGTGTCACCTGATTTCCTAAAAATGCTCAATCCTGCTGTACAGATTATTTTTAACCTGTCTGTATTCCGCCTTTTTTTTTTTTTTTTTTTTTGAGATTGTCTGTATTCCGCCTTGTAAGTCTAAATCGACCATTTTGCTAACAAAGGTGCAGAATGCAATATGTACTGTTGATCAATGATGATGATTTCACATGTTTGATGAAATGATGACAGGCCACTCCTCTGTTCCTCGCCGAGATGGCCCCGACGAAGTGGCGCGGCTCCCTCACTGGCGGCTTCCAGTTCTTCCTCGCCCTCGGCATACTCATCGCCAACCTCGTTAACTACGCCACCGCTAACATCTCCTGGGGCTGGCGCCTGTCGCTCGGCCTCGCCGGCGCGCCGGCCGTGTTCATCTTCGTGGGCGCCCTCTTCCTCACCGACACCCCTAGCAGCCTCGTGATGCGCGGCAGGGCCGACGACGCCCGCGCGGCGCTCCGCCGAGTGCGCGGGGCGGACGCGGACGTGGACGCTGAGCTCAAGGACATTATGCGCTCCGTGGAGGTGGCGCGCGAGAGCGAGGACGGCGCGTTCCGGCGGATGGCGACGAGGCGCGAGTACCGCCCTCACTTGGTGCTCGGCGTGGCCGTGCCCATGTTCTTCCAGCTCACGGGCGTCATCGTGCTCTCCTTCTTCTCGCCTCTGGTGTTCCGCACCGTCGGGTTCGGCAGCAACGCCGCGCTAATGGGCGCGGTCATACTCGGCGCCACGAACTTGGGGGCCCTCATGCTGTCCGCCCTCGTCATCGACCGCTACGGCCGCAAGGTGCTCTTCATGGTCGGCGGCGTCCAAATGATCGTTGCCCAGGTACGCATCCAGGATATCACCTACTGATGCTAAGTAAGTTGCATTATCGAATGTTCTCAGTTTCTCACGCGATATGATTGAGCTTTGAAGGTTGCGATTGCATGGATCATGGGCGCGCAAATCGGGAAGGGCGGCGAGGCGCCGATGGCGAGGCCGTACGGCGTGGCGGTGCTGGTGTTCTCATGCTTGCACACGGCCGGGTTCGGGTGGTCGTGGGGGCCGCTGGGGTGGGTGGTGCCGGGAGAGATATTCCCGGTGGACATCCGGTCGGCGGGGCAGGCCATGAATGTGTCCATCGGACTCGGGCTGACGTTCGTGCAGACGCAGTCGTTCCTGGCCATGCTCTGCACCTTCAAGTACGGCACCTTCGCCTACTACGCTGCATGGGTCGCCGTGATGACCGTCTTCATCGCGCTGTTCCTGCCGGAGACCAAGGGCGTCCCGCTCGAGTCCATGGGCACCGTCTGGGTCAAGCACTGGTACTGGAAGCGGTTCGTGGAGCCCCAAGGAAAGAACGCTGAGGCACTCGCCTAGTTTCGACCTGTCAAGTTTGTTCCCTGTTTGTCCTGACCAAAACGAAACTATAGTTGGGCGGTGCATGCGTTTTACGCGCGTTCCTAAATTTACTACTGATCCGTATGTACTCTCTCTGTTGCATAATATAAAATGTTTTAGTTATAGATGTGTTTTAGCATATAGATTTACTCATCTTGCTCCGTAATTAGTCAATATTTAAAACACCTTATATTATGGAACAGAGGCGGTAGTATTCTATATATTTGTTCAGTTAATTTTATCTTCGCCCCTTTGCAATATTTACCTTTGCTTCATAGTGTTATTTAATTTGTTGGGACTCCCTGTTCTTTTTTATAATTCTAACTTATCCGCATTCGGTCCCTTAACTATCAAAATGCCTATCTACGCCCTAATTCTTTTTTACAAAAAGGATCCTGGTATTAAAAGAACACCGAACAATACAAAGCATTTCAACAAAAACGAAAATAACAACGAAATCCTTGAGATGCCCTTCGTCTTCAACCTCGTTTAGGCTCAACAACATGTTCAAGTAACATTATTTTAGTTATTCCTAGGTGGTTCGACATGACCAAATGTAAAGTATGAGCAAACCAAAACTTGCGTTCCATGAACTAGGGCAAGGCTAGTTACTAGATTAGATTACCCACGAGATTGCACATGCTTTACTCATGAATCAAAGTTAGCCTTGCTCAGCTGGTACATCAATAGTTAACCTTCTAGCGGACCAAACAAGTTTTGCTTCCAGAGCCGTTAACAGAACCAAGACACATACTTTGTACTTCCAGCATACTCACGACCCTTGCCATGCAGAGAAGGAAGCCGGAACTCTGCCTCATCTGTCTTAACCGCCCGGTACCCCGGTAAGTCTAGCCACGATCAAATGAATTAGGACCGACTACACTCACCACAATGTCTACTAGCACCAAATAAGGCTAGATTGGATACTAGAGTCAAGTCTCCCACACGAAAGATGCATGGTGCTGTGTGGTTAAGTTTGGAAAGTGGCACTATGTGACTCGACCTAGTCGAGGGAGGTGATTATCTTATTAGTCAAGTTTAATCACTCCGCATTCATTATAATACAAGAAACAAACATTAGTCACATAGCCATATCAAATACATATATCAATTTAGGGAGTCCATGGGGTCCTCCACGCGAGCCCGTACCACCATTCTTGTGAACGTGGTGGCGCAATGTCGTCCGGCGTCAAAAGAACGGGGTTTGGTGGACAGTACCCCCTGAGTTTAGAAACACAATGCCCCAATACACAAGTGATACCCGATGACGTAGTTACCTACGTCAAAAGAATATGGGTTAGGTTGAGACTCCAAGTGCATAGTGTGTAGTAAGTGGAAGACGTGTTTTCCCCACGAGGGGTGACTCGAGGGTTTAATATCGAACTCTCGGGGAATCAGTAGTGAAGATTTATCTTTCCTATCCTTCTTTTGGTTACCTACAAAACAAAGTAAATGTTTTGATCCTCAACCTCACCTAGTGGTTGTCAAGCACAAGGTGTGAGAATGATATCAAGATAATATGCAATGCAAACAAGAAATAAATATGCAATGGTGGTGAATAAATATGCAAGGATGGTGGTAGCAATGATAAATGATATTTTTGGGTTTTATATGATGAATGCAAGATGTAAAAGTGTTTTTGTATTTTCGGATTTTTAAATGGCAGAAAATGGTAAAGTGGTAAAAGTTGTTGGAAAGATGTTTCTTATGATTAAAAATGGACCGGGGTTCATGGTTTCACAAATGCACTCTCTCTTTAATAAAGTGGTAGACAATGGAACACTAGAGTTGACACATGAGATTGCAACACAACAGTTTAATGACAAGTTATAATTATATGGGCATCACGTCCTAACATAGAGACCATTTTGTTATTAGTCTATCTTATACTCCACCAAGATGCGAACTAAATCATAACACCTCAGTAATTAAGATAACTCAGAGTATAGCAATAAGTATCGTGACATTAAGTTAAAATAAGAACATGCTAGATCTAGTCATGGAGGAAGTGGCAATGGTCACACCCACACCTCCGGTAGCATGGTATTTCTTTTTATCCCTAGTGAGGCAACAAAGTAAGGTAGAGATACCCAATTGGATCGCAGAACTTTCTCTCACGTTCACTGCACTAGCCACCCCCCGTTACTCCAACTAATGCACACGTTCCCCCTCACACGCTCTCATAAACATGCTTGATCATGACAAGTAAATAAGAACGGGGTACATAATATGCATCTACTTTCATAACTGAAACAAAACCATTGCAATCTCGAACATATATTAACTCATAAAAAGATCCACCACAAAGGTATTACATAGATGACCGTAATCATGTTCAGCAGCTCATACAGTACTAATTAGTGAAGCTCAAGAGAGAGGAGAGATACATAAGTTACTTCCACAAACCCATAGTCCAGAGGTGGACTACTCCCTCTTCATCATGGAGACGGTGGAGAAGTCGTTGGAGAAGATGGAGACCACGCCGGCAGCGCCCCGCCGGAGTTTTCCCCCTCCAATCTGCAGCTCCAGGTCTCTGTTTCGGTGTTTCTGTGTTTCTGCGGCGCTCCTTCCAGAGAACGTCGGGGGGCTATTTTTATAGTCGGTTTTAGGTCAAAACCGAGTCGGTGGAGGAAAGTTCGACGACAACGGAGCTCCGAGGCCCAAAAGAGGGGGTCCCACGTGGCCCAGGTACCTGGCCGCGTGGGCCCACTCAACTTTAGCCTCCGGCTTCCTTTCGTGCGCTTCCTTGGCTCCTACGCTTTGTTCCTTCCAAAAACTGATGCCCGTAAAATATTAGGTCATTTGGACGTCGTTTGGGTCCCTAAAACATTAAAATATAAAAAACAGGGTTTTCTGACTGTGCAGGGTTAATTCCCTAAAAATAGGAAACATACCAAATATTACCAAAATCATTATAAAACAGTGATATAACCCTTATATGATGTAAATATGACTGGAATATAAGTAAAATAATGCAAAGTTCATGTATGCATTTTACATGCATCAACATCCCCAAGCTTAACCTATACTCGTCCTCGAGTATGAAGGTAATAAAACTAACATGGACTTTGCATTTTAATACTATCAATGGATATCAAAGATGATTACTATTGCTACATAGAGTCAAATGATTCATTCTTAAAAGGAGTAGCAATATGCAAGATAGTTTATGAAGTGATATCAAGTATTCAATGCAAGGATGTTCAATGATAATTCACAAAGTGTAACATAAAAGAAAGTACTATGGACCGCATGTATGCATAATGAGAAGAAAGAACATCCTATAATGGCCATAGAGTATTGATGAAAATCTGAATATAAAAGGTGGACACTTTGGAAAGATATATATGAGTAGAGGTAAAGCATGAATAAGTTTCATCTAACTTCTGAACTTCTCTACTTAAGTTAATGATTGTAATGTGGTAATCCTTGGTGTCAAGCTCTCATTCCCCTATCATAGCATCTTGAATGATTAAGTTTAAAGTGAAAGCAAATATGAGTAGTGTGCTTGACAAAGTACAGGTTGAAAGTCTCATGCCCGTTGAATACAAGTATCTACTCCATGTATTACTCAACTTGGGAAACAAAGCAAGTTCAAGTTAAATATCATTATAAGTAATAATAGTATCATTAAGAGCGTCAACTGGGGTACCTCTTGTCCTAGGATATGGAACAAGCCCATAGCAAAATGACAAGACAAACAAACACAATGAAAAATCTCAACACCTTTTTATTTACTATTAGATAGCTTTTTATTGTAAGGTGTATCACAGAAGGTTCACCATATCATGTAAGTAAATTTCCACCATGAATGATGCATGGCTTAGATTAGCGGCCCAGGCGTCTCTTGATAACCCACAAGTATAGGGGATCGCGTGTAGCCTTTTCGATAAGTAAGAGTGTCGAACCCAACGAGGAGCTAAAGGTAGGATAAGTATTCTCTCAAGTTCTATCAACCACTGATACAACTCTACGCACACTAAACGTTTGCATTATCTAGAAAATAAAACTACGGTAGCAATACGGGTATGAGAGTAGTTTTGCAAGATAATAAATACAAGAAAGTAAATGTTAGTGCTGCAGCAATAAAATACACTAAGTAACCATATACTAACAGTACCATGAGTGTGGAAAAGTGGTGGTAATTGTGGTGGCTTTGTCCAAGATTAATTAGTGAAGGTACTTGGTTCATTGTCTTCGATGCAGTTTTCTATGTGGGAGAGGCTAAATATACATGCACTCCACTACTTGGGATTACAAGTACTATATGATTGGATTGTTAGAAAGCATCCGCAAATACTAACAATGCATTAAGGTTTCCCCAACCATAGCCTTAAGTTCAAGGTCCTCTTACTCCCATACGTGCAACTAATCGGTTCGCGTTCTCAGGTTTCTGTCACTCCGGCAGAACTTCCCCGCTTCGTTACAAATACTACCAACCCTAGGGTGTTTGATCCATGCGCGCACAAGTATAATGGACACCAAAGGACAGCACCATATAGACATACAACTCTAATGAACCTCATGCATTCAATTAAGCAATCAAAAGACAAATAAACTACGGAAACATGATGTAAATCATAGGATAAATATTATAGCATCAAACACCATGTTTACATAGGACGGTACAGAGGTTTGTGGGAGGATGAACCACTGAATACAAGGAGGAGATGGTGATGGAGATGGCGGTGAAGACGGCGGAGAGGGCAGCGGGGCGCAGGGCGGCGGCGGCGCCGGCGGTGCGGGGAACTCCTTTCCCCGCCGCCGGCAAGCTTGGGGAGCGCCGCCCCTTAGCCTCCCTCCTTCATGGCTTCTTGGGAGCCCTCCCCCATGGAGATGGGATCCATGGGGGAGGCAAAAACGTGGCTTTTGGTGGCTGAAATTCGTGGGTGGAGGAGTCCTCCACGAATTAGGTTTCCTCCCTTTATATATCTTCTCGGATTTCCGTCACCCCCTTTTAGGGTTCCACCAAAACGGGCCTACAGGCCGCGTCCGAACTCCGATTGGGCTGATCTCGGGCTTAAAATCTTCGTATGGAAAATTGTGACAACTTTCGTAACAGCCAGGTCTCCATATAACGTCATCTTCGAGGGTCAAACTGGCAATCTTCGTAAAAAGTTCTCAGACAGATTTCAGGAAAGTCCCAATTCGACTCCAACAAGGTTTCCTCTTGTATTCTTGATAATTTCTACACATCAAAGAGTAAAACAAGAACATTGTGCACTTTTGCAACTATTAGTAGGTTAGTCCAAATAAATAATAAACTTAATATAAAACAAGTGCTAAAAGCATAAAAATGGCATGAAACAATCAAAAATTATAGATACGTTTTGGACGTATCAACATCCCCAAGCTTAATTCCTGCTCGTCCTCGAGTAGGTAAATGATAACAAAATAATTTTTGATTGTAAATGCTATGATCAGGTCTTTAACAATTGCATGATGTATGGATAATAAAACTTAGCAATCATGTTTCCTAATGAAAAGTATCAACGAACTAAGAGCTTATAACATGAAATTTATAAACATCAACAAGATTGTAATGACCATAATAAAGCATGATAGAGTGGTATCTCGCTTGCCCTTAATTGTGGAGCAAAACATAAATGCCAAGGCACCTCTGAAGTTCAAGTGAAGACTAGATATAGAGATATCAAAGATAAAAGCATCATGGTTATACCTCAATTAATCGTATTCTGGGACAAGCACATTACACTAAGAACGACAGCTATGCTCTCGAAGAAGTGCTCAAAGAAAGGATGGTGACTCAACATAAAAATAAAAGATTGGCCCTTCGCAGAGGGAAGCAGGGATTAACACGTGCTAGAGCTTTTTTTTTAAAAACAGAGGTAAAAATGTTTTGAGAGGTGTTTGTTAATTGTCAACGAATGGTAGCGGGTGAGAACAGTATTCTACCTGTCAAACGGACTTTTAAGAGCGGCTCCCATGAAGGACGTTATTTCTACCAGCAAGGCAGATCATCCCTCTTTCTCTTTGGTTTACACACATTCAGGTATTTCACTGTTTGTCATTGCTTACTGATGAATCAGGGCAAAAGTGTGAAGAGAATTAATTGGTTAAAGTTGTAATTAATTGGGACTGGGCACCCCGTTGCCAGCTCTTTTTGCAAGTTATTGGATAAGCGGATGTATATGCCACTAGTCCAGGTGTAAAAGTCCATTTGACAAATAGAATAAAGAATAACCACACTAATTCCTCATGAGCTAGTAAACATTGACACAAAAAGAGAAATATTTTGAAGGTTTTAAAGGTAGCACATGCAAATTTACTTGGAATGGCTTGAAATACCATGCATAGGAATTTTTTGGTGGACTCTTTGGGATAACTTGGTTTTAAGGATTTGGATGCACGAGCAGCATTCCCGCTCAGTACAAGTGAAGGCTAGCAATAGACTGGGAAGCGACAACCACGAGAGCGATAACGGTCATAATCATGCTTGCGACAAAATAAAATTAACGGAGGCATAAAAACGATACTAAAACTCTGAGGCAAAATAGATCATCAAGGCTTAATTGACTTTTATTTTTCAGTCATAACATGTGTGAGCATGTGCCAAGTCGATTCAAGTGAATTATTCAGAGGAGGATACCACAATACCATACCATCTTATGAACAGGACAATGCATGTTGATATCAAAATAACATAATATGCACTATTAGCTAGTTGAGACTAACCATAAGAAAACATAAACTACTAAACAGTATTATTCACACATCATTTTTAAGTTTCAACAAGTAATCCATTAACCAAGTAAACATTGAAAACAGAGGATAAATAAAATATGTGACGATCCACTTATTAATGTAACTGGTGTTTGATGCTAAGATAAATAGATAATAAAATACAGCCGCTTCAAGTTTAGTTAAGTTCCTATGTTGCTCAAAAAACAAAGTTTAAAGGTTTGCAAACCGTGGGGTTATTGATGAAGAGGGATGCGGGGACATCCCCAAGCTTATGACTTTGGTAATTCTTCAATATTCCATAGTTTGGTGTTCCTTCATTCTCTGTGAAAAAACTTCAACACAAAAACTTTCCCATTCTTTTCTGCGGTTAGACATTAGTACAATAGATAATATTTCCCAAGTGCTACTATTAAACCAAATAAAATTTTGTTTTTAAGTTACAGAAAGGTTGCTTAAATGGCCAACTTATAAATGAAAGGTAAGAACCATTAAAAATCAAATGAAAACGAAAAGAGGCCACTCTTGCAACAAAAGTCAGAATCTGTCCAGAAAAACAGCAGCTGGAAAACGCAATTTTTAGGTGCACTTAAACATGCCCGAAATTTTAGCCAATTTTTGTACATGCAGAGGATTAGGTGCTACAACATCAGTAATTTTTTCGTGATTTTTAGAGCTTCCAGTAAAATATGAAAAATCGCGCAATAAGCAGTAGATACCGAAAACAGAAAATCACTTTTTACATATGTATCAACTAAGCTAAATGGATAAAACTTGGTACTTTATTTTTGATAAACTAAGAAACCAGAGGCTAAGCAAGACCTAAACATGCTAGCTACAGCAAGGAAAACTCTAAAAAAAATCAAAAGTAAAACCCAAATAAAATTAAAATAAAGAACCAAACAAAGAAGCAAAACAAAAGAAAATATTTTTGTTATTTTGAATTTATAAGTGAAAGTAAAGAAGCAATCGAAACCAAATAAGGAGCCTAATAAAACTAAAGAAGGTAAAACCAAGACATATAAAAGCAATTATAATACAAGTTAAGACAATACATATCATGTGGACGGGTAATATAGAGTATGAACGAGACAACCTCATGTTAGTTGATGAATAGGGGGATGACTCGGGCATCCCCAAGCTTAGATGATTGTATCTTCTTGAATATGTTCTTGGGATGCACCTACACATCCCCAAGCTTGAGCTCTTGCGTCTTCTTATTCATCTCATATCACCATATTGATTAGATCTTATAAGCTACATCCACATAAAACTTCACAAAACTCATTAGTAGGGTTAGTACTCATTAAATAAAATCCACTCATGTTCAAGCATTGACAAGTTTTATAATTTTTACTCAACATTAGCCACTGTATATACTAAGGTGTTCATGATTTCCGTTGTCCGTCGAAAAACTAATGAAACTAACAACACCAAGTACAATATTGAATAAACAAAGAAATCTGTCAAAACTGAACAGTCCGTAAAGATGGCATTCAACGAGATAGTTAAGTAGCTCAAATCGAAAAACTTTAGTCTAATGAAAGAAAGATAATAATCTCAGGTTTATGCACAAAAATTTTCAAGTCAAAATACTATTCTGAGATTTATCACGATTTTATTTACAGAGAAGCACAAAATCTGTCTAAACAGAACAGTCAGTAAAGATCGAATTTTTCGACCTATCTACGTACCTTAAATCAGAAAAAGTTAGTCTAATGAAAGAAAGCTAATAAGCATCACTTTGCACTCAAGAAATTTCAGATCAAGATCACGTTCTGGTGATTTTAAACATTTAATACGGTGGAGCACAGAAAATCTGTTTCTGGACAGCAAAGTAAAACTATCAACTTTCAATTAACTAAAGACTATAATTAGCATTTTATTTTTATGTACAGAGGTATATACACAATATTTACAATATTTACATGTTTTTAATGAAAAGCTTCCATGGAAAGATTTGTTTTGGTTTCATAGGCATGAACACAAGTGTTCAAGGTCGACCCCCATTTAACCATTACTCATCTTTCCAATCACTTTTCTTTTTGAAAACGTTTTTAGATAACAACTACACCTAATTTTTTTTGTAATTCGCATTCCCTATCCATAGTAAGATAAAGAACAACTTAATACTGAAAATAAAAACTACTTAGAGATAAAGCAAACAAGTGCACACAAGAACATTAACCTACGCTATGGCTCCCCGGCAACGGCGCCAGAAAAGGTCTTGATAACCCACAAGTATAGGGGATCGCGTGTAGCCTTTTCGATAAGTAAGAGTGTCGAACCCAACGAGGAGCTAAAGGTAGGATAAGTATTCTCTCAAGTTCTATCAACCACTGATACAACTCTACGCACACTAAACGTTTGCATTATCTAGAAATAAAACTACGGTAGCAATACGGGTATGAGAGTAGTTTTGCAAGATAATAAATACAAGAAAGTAAATGTTAGTGCTGCAGCAATAAAATACACTAAGTAACCATATACTAACAGTACCATGAGTGTGGAAAAGTGGTGGTAATTGTGGTGGCTTTGTCCAAGATTAATTAGTGAAGGTACTTGGTTCATTGTCTTCGATGCAGTTTTCTATGTGGGAGAGGCTAAATATACATGCACTCCACTACTTGGGATTACAAGTACTATATGATTGGATTGTTAGAAAGCATCCGCAAATACTAACAATGCATTAAGGTTTCCCCAACCATAGCCTTAAGTTCAAGGTCCTCTTACTCCCATACGTGCAACTAATCGGTTCGCGTTCTCAGGTTTCTGTCACTCCGGCAGAACTTCCCCCGCTTCGTTACAAATACTACCAACCCTAGGGTGTTTGATCCATGCGCGCACAATATAATGGACACCAAAGGACAGCACCATATAGACATACAACTCTAATGAACCTCATGCATTCAATTAAGCAATCAAAAGACAAATAAACTACGGAAACATGATGTAAATCATAGGATAAATATTATAGCATCAAACACCATGTTTACATAGGACGGTACAGAGGTTTGTGGGAGGATGAACCACTGAATACAAGGAGGAGATGGTGTTGGAGATGGCGGTGAAGACTGATGGCTACGTGTTGGTGAACCCCAAGAGGAAGTTTATGATGTAGACAGCAGAAGTTTTCCCTTGAGAAATCTACCCAAAGTTATCAATCCAGTAGGACTTGACGATCTATCGGAAGGTTGTTGATGTTGACTCCCCCTGGCGCTAGGAGCTTGCACCAACGTGGAATCTGCATAGACACAAACCAGAACTTTGCCCAACACGAAACAGAGAGGTTGTCAATCTCTCCGGTCTTGCAGAAATAAAGAGTTAAACGTATGGTGTGGAAAACAGCAGGAAACACAGCAAGTAACAAGAAACAGATGATTGCAGCAGGTTTAGTAAACAGTATGAGGAAATTGGACCAGGGTCCACAGTTCACTAGTGGTGTCTCTCTCAGAACAGATAACTAGCATGTTGGGTAAACAAATTACAGCTGGGCAATTGACAAATAGAGAGGGCATAACAAAGCAATACATGCCAAGATGTCTACTATGAAATCTAGTTGGGCATTACAACAAAGTACATAGACCGTTATTCCAACCGCATCTATGCCTAAATAATCCACCTTCAAGGCAGCATCCGTATCCTGTTCAGTATTAAGTTGCTAACAACAGATTATTGCATGAAGTAAAGTGTGTAATGTAATCAATACAAGTGCCCTTGGATACTGCACCAATGTTTTATCCCTAATAGCAACATCACATCTACCATCTTAGACCTTTCTGTCACTGATCCAGGTATCTAGAGACTGAACCCACTATCTAGCATAAATACCCCCTCTTGGAGTCACAAGCATCTACTTGGAGAAAGCATCTACTAGCAACAGAGAGCATGCAAGATCAAGAGCACATAGATAAACAACTTGAATAAACATGGTATCAATATTCATCGGATCCCAGCAAACTCAACATCTAGCATTACAATAAGATGATCTTGATCATGTTAGGCAGCTCACAAGATCTAAACATGGAGGCACAAGGTAGAGAGACAACCATCTAGCTACTGCTATGGACCCGTAGTTCAGGGGTGGACTACTCACGCATCACTCCGGAGGTAGGCATGGTGATGTAGAGCCCTCCGGTGATGATCTCCCCTCCGGGGGTGCCGGGAAGAGCTTCAGAACTGCTCCGATCTGAGATTGACGATGACGGCCGCGACGGAACTTTTCGTGGAAAATGGTCGACCGTAATAGGGTTTTCGCGTCGCGGAGAATATATAGGCGAAGAGGCGGCGTCGGTGGCCGAGGGGGGCCACCACGCCATAGGGGGGCGCGGGCCCACCCTGGGCCGCGCCCTAGTGTGGCGTGGCCCCCTGGTGGGTCTGCTCCGACTCCCCTTTAAACTCCGTGATCTCCTCGTGATATTATGGACGATGTCTTTTGTTTCGTCCAATTCCGAGAATATTTCCTTAATAGATTTTCTGAAACCAAAAACAGCAGAAAACAGGGAACTGGCACTGTGGCATCTTGTTAATAGGTTAGTCCCAGAAAATGCATAAAAATGATATAAAGTATAACCAAAACATGTAGCAATTGATATAATATCAGCATGGAACATCAAAAATTATAGATACGTTTGAGACGTATCAAAGACGGCGGAGAGGGCAGCGAGGAGCGCAGGGCGGCAGTGGCGGCGCCGGCGGCGCGGGGAAATCCTTTCCCCGCCGCCGGCAACATGGGGGAGCGCCGCCCCTTAGCCTCCCTCCTTCATGGCTTCTTGGGAGCCCTCCCCCATGGAGATGGGATCCATGGGGGAGGCAAAAACGTGGCTTTTGGTGGCTGAAATTCGTGGGTGGAGGAGTCCTCCACGAATTAGGTTTCCTCCCTTTATATCTTCTCGGATTTCCGTCACCCCCTTTTAGGGTTCCACCAAAACGGGCCTACAGGCCGCGTCCGAAATCCGATTGGGCTGATCTCGGGCTTAAAATCTTCGTATGGAAAATTGTGACAACTTTCGTAACAGTCAGGTCTCTATATAACGAAATCTTCGAGGATCAAACTGGCAATCTTCGTAAAAAGTTCTCAGACAGATTTCAGGAAAGTCCCAATTCGACTCCAACAAGGTTTCCTCTTGTATTCTTGATAATTTCTACACATCAAAGAGTAAAACAAGAACATTGTGCACTTTTGCAATTATTAGTAGGTTAGTCCAAATAAATAATAAACTTAATATAAAACAAGTGCTAAAAGCATAAAAAATGGCATGAAACAATAAAAAATTATAGATACGTTTTGGACGTATCACTCTCTAACCATTTAACAAACTCATTTAAACTCACTTCATTTCCACATTTATTTCACCCATGGTAAGCATCCATAAACAAAAGTACATGATATGAACTAAATGAAATGAAGTGCACGTTGAAAGCTTGCCATGTGACAGCACATATGAGATAACTCTCAACCAAATACATTTGTCAAGCCCACAACATCATAATTTTATTCACAATGGGTCATGTTTTATCTATGCAATGAAAGTAAAGTGTGCATCAAGTTCGAGAGAGCTCTATAACCAACTTTTCCCATAACAATCAACAACATAAGCATTTTCATTCAGAGGTATAGATAACACAAATATCATGATAAACATACTCGGAATAGCATAAAGCTAATAGGTAGATATGGTGGACTCACTGGGAAAACTTTGGTTGAAGGTGTTGGAAACAAGTTTTTGCTTGTTGAAATTTTCGGGCTAGCAAGAGGGAGAAAGTTGACCATCTAAATGCATGCATGAGTGTCCATAGAACTAACCAATCCATGTTAAACAAAGTAAACTAACATTCAGCATCAAAACATGAATAAAAGATAGCTCTTGATAAAATACTTGCAAATTATTACTCATTAACAAGCTCATGAATCATGCAACTATATGTATCTTTTAAAATCAACTCCAACATCCCTTTTTCCCAATCTTATAATAGCATCCAACATAATTCAACCCAAATTTCCAGTAGCTCTCTCATATATAAATGATAGTGTGGTGATCTCACAAAATAAAAATCAAACCAAGACAAACAAAAAGACGCTCCAAGTTTATGCGATAAAGTGTTTCGATCGAAAAACAGAAGTTGGACGTGTGCAAACCGAGAGTGTGTAGGTCCAGTGGGGTTGTCTTCATATCCCCAAGCTTATGGTCTTCACCATTCTTGGATAGCTCTTGGTGCATCTCTTCTAATTCCTGTGGAAAAAACTTCAAAACACCGTTTCTCCCATTTCTTTTTCTGTGGGGTGCATTAGTAGTGATAAATAAATAGATTTCTTGCTGAATATAATAATTGAACAAAAATTCATATAGATGTCCAGAAGGTGTATAATGTTGTATGACTACTCATAAACTCAATTGGATAAAAAATATTCAAGTTAAAAGTTCAAAGCATGCATCAAACAAAATGGGACAGAATCTGTCCAGAAAAATAGCAGCAGCAAAACGTATTTTTTTACCCTACTAAAATTTGTCGAAAAATTCCGAAAAATTCATGAATATAGAGGATGAAAAGTTGCAACTACAGTTCAAATATGAGCTCATTCGGAGTTACAGAATAAGAATTAAAAATCATACTGTGCACAGATTCGTGCAGGAATAAAATCTCCGAACGCTATAAGCAACTTCAAACCAAAATGAGTAAAACTTGGCACTTTATTAAAAATTCCAGAAACTAAACTATAAACAAAGTCTCTTGTTACAGCAAGAGGACACAAAGAAAATCAAAAATAAAAACAACCGGGTTGCCTCCCGTAAAGCGCTTTCTTTATAGCCATATAGCTAGGCTTCTTACTTGATGTTTATAGAGGACGAAGCTCATGAGGGAGCTTGAATTTTGGTGTCCCTCTTCCTAGGAAGTGTTCCATGCACTTCTTGTGTGGAAACTGAAACTTCACATTCCCTTCTTTTGAATCAATGATAGCACCTGTAGTACGAAGAAAATGTCTTCCAAGAATAATTGGACTAGAGGTTTTATTCCCCATATCCATGATTAGAAAATCAATAGGCACAAATGTCATATGTAACTCTACCATAACATCACTTACTTTTCCTAAAGCATGTTTAATGGAATCATCAGCAAGTGCAAGTTCAATAGAGCATTTTTCAAGATTTTTCAATTCAAGTATATCATATAGTTATTTAGATAAAACAGAGACACTAGATCCTAGATCAAGTATAGCATGGTGTGTCTTTTTCCAATGGTTACTAGGACTTTGGGAATCCATATATCCACAAGCTTAGGTGGTATCATAGCCTCTTGGTTGTACCTAGCAATCTTTTCTTTCAAGACATGATTAGCAATATAAGAACCAAAACCATCTTGGTTAGAGTTGATGGAAGGATCACTTGCAAATTTTTGTAAGGTAGATATTAATTCATGCAAGCTACAATTCTCTAAATCAAGCAATGGATCCTTTACTTCACTAAGCATTTTAACTTCTTCAACTTTCTTTTCTAACTCAATCAACATAAGAGATTCATCATGTTCAGTTTTATTAACTTCTTCCTTTAAACCAGCAAGTTGAGACATAAAAGGCAACAAGTATTCAGGATAGTTCAATAATTCATCAAGAGTTTCCTCTAAAGTAAGAGACATATTTTCAACAATATTAATAGAATTCATTCCAACCATAGGTGGGGCTTGTGGTTTCCCTGCAGACATGCTCAATAGAGTGACTTGGTTATCAGCTAGTTTTGACAAGGCTTTGTCTAGTCCTGCAGCTTGTAGTTGTAAGCCTCTAATATCAGAACTAATAGAAGTAACAGACTTATTCAACTCTTGTATCATGGTATTATGACTAGCAACTTGTTCCATAAGAATTTTATTAGCCTCAAAATTATCATTGCGTGGTGGCATAGGCTTCCAATTATTATCACTAGCATTAGGATATGGAATAGAATGACGATTGTTGGGAACATATGGGGGTTTATTATAAGAGTTATAATTGTTGTTACCATACCATTATTACCATAGTTCCTAATGAAGTTGACATCAATATTTTCAGGATTATTACCAACTAATTCTTGCAAAGGCACATTTTCAATATTTTGTTTATTAATGAAAGCAAGAATAGTATCCATTTTAGATGACAAATCATTTGTTTCTTCTATGGAGTTCACTTTCTTAGAAGGATTAGGTGCTCTATCAGTATGCCATTGACTATAGTTTTGCAAAATACTTTCCAATATGTTCTTAGCTTCTACTATAGTTTTTCCCATGAAAGCCCCTCCAGTAGCTGAATCAAGAATATTTCTAGACATGTAATTTAGACCATTGTAAAAAGAGTGTAATATGGTCCATTCGTTAACCCCATGTGATGGACAAGTTCTAAGCATAAGTTTTATCCTATCCCAAGCCATGGCAACATGTTCATTTTCATTTTGCCTAAAAGAAAGAATATTGTTTCTATTTTGCAAAATTTTAACAGGGGGATAGTATTTCTTAATGAAAGCTTCTTTTAAATCATCCCAAGTTTTAATGCTATCAATAGGTAATGAATGCAACCACTCTTTAGCTTTTCCTCTAAGTGAGAAAGGAAATAACTTCAGTTTTAGAATATCACTTTCCACATTTTTAAATTTCTGCATGTCACATATTTCAACAAAATCATGAAGATGCATAGAGGCATCCTCCATAACACTACCGCCAAATTGTTCCCTAGTTATCAAGTTCAACAAACTAGGACTTACTTCATAACTATCAGCTTTTATCTCAGGTGTGGCGATGGGCCTAGCAATAAATTGATCATTTGGAGTGTTTGTGTAATCACACAACTTAGTTCTTTCTCCCATTTTAGCAAGTTTTTATGTGTTTTTTAATTTTTTATGCAAAACTGAAAATAAAATGACATTAAATGATGCAAACCGAAATAACAAATGCAACACAAAATGCAAAACTGAAAATAAATATGCAAACCGAACTTAAAAATGCAAGACAATGACAAAACAAGATAAATTGCTTTGAAGGTAAAGATGGACAAGATGATGCTCACGTAGGTGCAACCTCCCCAAGCTTAGGTGTTAGCACAAGTTGGTGATGAAGTTGACTTGGTGAGATATCCTTGGATAAACCCAGCGCCAGAAAACAGAGCTAGTGCAGGGGACCTTGGATAAACCTTTCAGCAATGATTCCCCGGCAACGGCGCCAGAAAACAGTCTTGATACCCGATGACGTAGTTGCCTGCGTCAAAAGAATATGGGTTAGGTTGAGAATCCAAGTGCAGAGTGTGTAGTAAGTGGAATACGTGTTTTCCCCACGAGGGGTGACTTGAGGGTTTAATATCGAACTCTCGGGGAATCAGTAGTGAAGATTTATCTTTCCTATCCTTCTTTTGGTTACCTACAAAACAAAGTAAATGTTTTGGTCCTCAACCTCACCTAGTGGTTGTCAAGCACAAGGTGTGAGAATGATATCAAGATAATATGCAATGCAAACAAGAAATAAATATGCAATGGTGGTGAATAAATATGCAAGGATGGTGGTAGCAATGATAAATGATATTTTTGGGTTTTATATGATGAATGCAAGATGTAAAAGTGTTTTTGTATTTTCGGATTTTTAAATGGCAGAAAATGGTAAAGTGGTAAAAGTTGTTGGAAAGGTGTTTCTTATGATTAAAAATGGACGGGGTTCATGGTTTCACAAATGCACTCTCTCTTTAATAAAGTGGTAGACAATGGAACATTAAAGTTGACATATGAGATTGCAACACAACAGTTTAATGACAAGTTATAATTATATGGGCATCACATCCTAACATAGAGACCTTTTGGTTATTAGTCTCTCTTATACTTCACCAAGATGCGAACTAAATCATAACACCTCAGTAATTAAGATAACTCAGAGTATAGCAATAAGTATCATGACATGAAGTTAAAATAAGAACATGCTAGATCTAGTCATGGAGGAAGTGGCAATGGTCACAACCACACCTCCGGTAGCATGGTATTTCTTTTTATCCCTAATGAGGCAACAAAGTAAGGTAGAGATACCCAAGTGGATCGCTGATGCATGTAAAATGCATACATGAACTTTGCACTTTAATTGCTTATATTCCAATCATATTTGCATCATATAAGGGTTATATCAATGTTTTATCATGATTTGGGAATACTTCATAGTTTTCCCATTTATTTGGAATTAACCCTGCACAGGCAGAAAACCCTAGTTTTGTATTTTAATGTTTCAGGGACCCAAACGTCAACGAAATCACCTGGAAATTTACGGGCGTCAATATTTGGAAGGAAGAAGGACTACGGAAAAAGGAAGCGAGCAAACGGAGGCCCGAGGGCCAAACGAGCATGGCCCACGCGGCCAGGTACATAGGCCGCGTGGGACCCACTCGTTCGGGCCTCGTGGCTCCGTTGCCTTCGATCTCTTCTCCACCGACATCGTCTTGACCTAAAAACGCCTATAAAAAAGGTCCCCCGTCGTTCTCTGGAAGGAGCGCCGCACAAACACAGAAACACCGAAACGGAGATCAGGAGCTGCAGATTGGAGGGGGAAAACTCCGGCGGGGCGCTGCCGACGTGGTCTCCATCTTCTCCATCGACTTCTCCACCGTCTCTATGATGAAGAGGGAGTAGTCCACCTCTGGACTATGGGTTTGTGGAAGTAACTTATGTATCTCTCCTCTCTTGAGCTTCACTAATTAGCACCGTATGAGCTGCTGAACATGATTACGGTCACCGTTGTAATACCTTTGTGGTGGATCTTTATGAGTTAATATATGTTTGAGATTGCAATGTTTGTTTCAGTTATGAGTATAGATGCATATTATGTACCCCGTTCTTGTCTACTTGTTTTGATCAAGCATGTTTATGAGAGCGTGTGTGGGGAACGTGTGCATTAGTTGGAGTAACGGGGTGGCTAGTGCAGTGAACGTGAGAGAAAGTTCTGCGATCCACTTTGGTATCTTTACCTTACTTTGTTGCCTCACTAGGGATAAACTAAAATACCATGCTACCGGGGATGTGGGCGTGACCATTGCCACTACTCCATACTAGATCTAGCATGTTCTTATTTTCACTTCATGTCATGATACTTAATGCTATACTCTGAGTTATCTTAATTACTGAGGTGTTATGATTTAGTTCGCATCTTGGTGGAGTATAAGAGAGGTTAATAACCAAAAGATCTTTATGTTAGGACGTGATGCCCATATATCTAAATAACTTGTTATCAAACCCTGTGTTGCAATCTCATATGTTAACTGTGTGTGTTCCATTGTCTACCACTTTATAAAGGAGAGTGCATTTGTGAAACCATGAACCCCAGTCCATTTTTAATCATAAGAAACACCTTTCCAACACCATATACCACTTTTCTATTTTCAGCCATCATTAAATCCGAAAATACAAAAATACTTTTCATCTTGCATACATCATTCAAAAACCCAAAAATATCATTTATCATTGCATCCACCATCATTGCATATTTATTTCTTGTTTGCATTGCATAACTATCCTGATATCATTCTTACACCTTGTGCTTACAACCACATGTGAGGTTGAGGACCAAAACATCTAACCTTGTTTTGTAGGTAACCAAAAGAAGGATAAGAAGATAAATCTACCACTGCAGATTCACCGAGAGTTCGATATTAAACCCTCGAGTCACCCCTCGTGGGGAAAACTGTCTTCCACTATACTATACACTCTGCACTTGGAGTCTCAAACTAAATCCCGTTATTTGTGCAGGCATCAAGACTTGCTCTTCGGGATCATCAATCGCAGAACTTTCTCTCACGTTCACTGCACTAGCCACCCCCCGTTACTCCAACTAATGCACACGTTCCCCCTCACACGCTCTCATAAACATGCTTGATCATGACAAGTAAATAAGAACGGGGTACATAATATGCATCTACTTTCATAACTGAAACAAACCATTGCAATCTCGAACATATATTAACTCATAAAAAGATCCACCACAAAGGTATTACATAGATGACCGTAATCATGTTCAGCAGCTCATACAGTACTAATTAGTGAATCAAGAGAGAGGAGAGATACATAGGTTACTTCCGCAAACCCATAGTCCAGAGGTGGACTACTCCCTCTTCATCATGGAGACGGTGGAGAAGTCGTTGGAGAAGATGGAGACCACGCCGGCAGCGCCCCGCCGGAGTTTTCCCCCTCCAATCTGCAGCTCCAGGTCTCTGTTTCGGTGTTTCTGCGGCGCTCCTTCCAGAGAACATCGGGGGGCTATTTTTATAGTCGGTTTTAGGTCAAAACCGAGTCGGTGGAGGAAAGATCGACGGCAACGGAGCTCCGAGGCCCAAAAGAGGGGGTCCCACGCGGCCCAGGTGGCTCCGGCTTCCTTTCGTGCGCTTCCTTGTCTCCTACGCTTTGTTCCTTCCAAAAACTGATGCCCGTAAAATATTAGGTCATTTGGACGTCTTTTGGGTCCCTGAAACATTAAAATATAGAAAATAGGGTTTTCTAACTGTGCAGGGTTAATTCCATAAAATAGGAAACATACAAATATTCCCAAAATATTATAAAACAGTGATATAACCCTTATATGATGCAAATATGACTAGAATATAAGTAAAATAATGCAAAGTTCATGTATGCATTTTACATGCATCAACAAGTCACTACTTCGTATGGAATGGTGCGCATTGTCATCCAATAACCACTTAGTTGAATGAATTGGCACAAGATTAGTCTATTTGAAAGTAAATTAAGCACATGTATAGTTAGCACCAGATATAGCTTGCACCAATCAATTAGGACCAAAATCCTTCATTGTTTAGCATGAACAATAATGTAAAAGTTAGCACAGTATATAGGGGGTTAGCACAAGGAATGAGCTACAATGGAGAAGTGAAAAACCAATGTATATCATGTATAAGAAATTATAGAGTGCAACAATATATAACTTGCAATATGAAATCTACCTACTCACTGCGTTTGATCATCTATACTAAATGCACAAGCAAAACATGGATTTCAAGCAAGATAAACACTTACGAAAAATCAGAGAAGAGATTAATATCTTGCCTTCAGACAATGAGTGATGCTCATAAACTTGCTCTCATCTTGGATAGGGTTTCCCTATTAAAATTAAACAAAAACCTTCCCAATACCTTGAAAGACATCTGTAGCAAATGAAATTCCAATTACAAGAAAAACGTTTGGCAAAATAATAATTGGATTTGGATTTGAAAAATGAGAAAGTTATGGCATTTCAAAGTCAGGAAATTTTCTAAGAACCTTCAGGTTTCCTATACATCTTCTACGCTGGCAGTTTGTCAAAACCAAAGTTTGGCTACTTCAATTCTTGGCAATATCAGACGACCGTGAGGCGGTCACTTTGGTTGTGAAGGTGTTGCACATCGGGACTGCTCGTAATATAGTTCATAGCGATGAAATGATGAAGCACCCACACAAACTCGCTGAGAAGATAAAAGCATACATTCAGATGATCATGTTGCATGTTTTCATGCCCCCTCCCTCCCGACCGTCCAAAGGTGTGAAACCTCGTTAGCTCCAACTTGGTCTCCCTCGTCGAATGGTACGACATTATTAAATGTTCATGCGGCTTGATTCTCTTCTTATCGAATGGGGGCTGGGCGGTTGGCCCCATCATGAGGAACCATCATCAAGAAAGTGCTGAATTCACAAACAAAAACCTAAAGTAAACATTTTTTTGAAGAAGCAAAGACATGGGCAATCTCCATTCTCTACATTTTCTTAGGGAAACCCGCGCATTTCATCAATTCATAAACAAAATGTCATCTACATGGTTTGTTGAGGGAGTTCGTGAGGCCTTCCGTTTCTACGAGATTTGTTGTATACTAGTTCTTGTTGGAGATATGCCCTAGAGCCAATTAATAAAGATATTTTATTTGTCATATCTCAATTATTCATAATACGTTTTTGTATCATGCTATAACTATATTAAGTGGAAACATTGATACACGTGTGATACGTAAACAACCAGGTCCCTAGTAGCCTCTTTGCTAGTCCGTTGTGCGATTGATGATTGAGGTTTCCGATCATGTGATATTTATGTCAGTTGACAATGGAGTCAATCATTAGCTGAATGATGTGATGGACACACCCAATATTTGTAGGACGTAGTCATTACGCTTTCGACCGTGAGATCAACTCTAATTGCTATTTCTGAAAGATACTTTGATTGCATCAA
This sequence comes from Poa pratensis, assembly GCA_947311845.1. NCBI lineage: Eukaryota > Viridiplantae > Streptophyta > Magnoliopsida > Poales > Poaceae > Poa > Poa pratensis. The sequence goes on along the minus strand of CAMZMU010000050.1, from coordinate 38,910,697 downwards.
ACGTCATGTCTTATATAGGATGACAATAAAGGTGTCCCTCTCGGGTATCGAAAGGAAGTATGTTGAGGCGAGGGATCAAGAGCGGGATTTGCCAATCCGCATAGCAGGATAGATACTCTGGGCCCACTCGGTGAGATTATATCAATGAGCTTGCAAGCATGTGACTAGGTCATGAGGATGTAATATCATAGACGAGTAAAGATAGTGTGGTCAAATAACAGATCAAGCTCGGTATCATGATACCGGAGATCGAGTCTCGGACAAACCAAGTATCGTCTGGCAAAAGGCTCGAGACTTGACGTAAAAGGTTCAAACGACAAAGTTATTTCATGGATGCATAGGGACTATCATAGCCATCCAGGTCTCCCTGATAGCCATTGATCGGAGAAGGGTTCTTGATCATGTCTGGAGTGATCCCGAACCGCTAGGGTGTCACACTTAAGGGTAGGTGACGTTTTTTTAGATTGGACGCATAAGAGAAAATAGAGAGAAGAACACCGGAAGTGTTCCGGGTCAATCCCGACGAAGTTTGGGGGCCGACGAAATAGTTTTCGGAGCCAGAATAAATTAGATAATATATATTTAATATTAATTAGTATAATTAATAATTAAAATATTATATTTTATTTTATTTTGAATTTTAAAGTCAGCCCACCTAAATGGGCTTTGACCGGAGGCCATAGGGGCCGAAACCCAAAGGGAGAGGGAGGGGAGGGACGGCGGCCTAGGTGGGGCCACCTAGGGCCGCGCACCAGCATGGTGCGGCTGGCCATGTGGGAATAGTTCCACATGGCCAGGCCACCAAAGTTGGCTGCCCTCCTCCACCTTTAAATAGGGGTGCCCCCATGCCTTTGAAATGACACAATTCTCTCTCATCCGTTTAGACGTGGCTCCGCAATTAGGGCTGCGCACGGTTGAGGTTTCTTCACCCGCACACCGCCGTGCTACTTGTTTCTCCGGTCCAAGTCTTCTACTTCCGCTGCTCGGCTGGATCGGAACCCGGAGGTCGTCATCTTCTCCGTACGTGTGTAAGCTCTGCGAGGCGCCACACTTGGGGCGCTTGAAGGAGTTCATCTTCACGACCTCGAGGTCGGCTACGTCGGTTTCATCAACAACGCTTGTTGCGGGAGCGTAATCCCCGCTATCGGTCTACAAGGGTATGTATATCGTTCTCCTCCGTTACTCTATATCTGCATAGCATTAGATCTTGGCTAGTTTATGGTTATCGTTGTTAGGAATTTTTTTGTTTTCTGCATACGATTCCCTTCAGTTCTACTACTCTCGTTTTGGACCCTAATATGAACTAATACAAATAGTTACATCTAGAAAAATGAACGGCTTGTACCAAAACGGGGTACCTTTAAAACTATTGTGTCTTGTTCAAAAAATAAAGTAAAGTCCTATGTCTTGAAGCTAAATCTTGGGACGCACCAAGCAGTTTGAGACACACGTTAGTCATTGGATCGGTAGAGGCTGCCCCGAAACAGGCGCATCGGTAACGCGAAACCGATGAATATCGCCCCATTGGAAACATTCGTATAACCTGTCCGGGCGTGCTGTCTGCATATGTAGCTGGGCCATATGGAGTAAAAACTGCAACCTCGGGGAGACTCATATGCCGGATGATGCCCACACATATATGAAGCAGTTGAAACACATCAATTTCGTGCAAGCTCATTTGTGCACCGACGATTGATTGATTTTCACTTAATGTGAAGACATATGATTTCTTTTCGTTAATTGTATGTGCATGTAGGGGACATTATCTTTATCAAAAATATAAGGGACATTATGCCCTATGGATGCGCCAAGGTGTGGCGATTTATTTTTAAGGCAGAGATTTGACAACATTCATAGGCACGTACAAATCAACCTGCGCTCCATCTCAGGTTCGTCGAGTGCTGGTAAATTCGCATATAAACCTATTATACAAACATCAATCTACACTACACATAGATTTGTTGATTCTCGATAATTTTGCGCGAATACCTTTCTATTTACTAGAATCAGCCCTCCCTCGGTCTCGCAGAGGTTTTTTTTAGATATTTTACACTAATACAATCAAATATTCACAAAATGCGACACATATTCCTTCCTAAAAACTAGTACTACCTCCGTTTCGTAAAGTAATGCATATATTTTTAGTCAGGTCAACAAAGTCTACTTTTGACCTATCTTATGGACAAAAATATGTATATTTATGAAATTTGATAAACGTACAATGTTAATATATACTATGGTTGAGTCTATTGATGTTGATTTGATATTCAAAATCTTCATATTTTTATCAATAAAATCGATCAAAGTTACACTATGTTGACTAATGACTAAAAATATATGTCTTACTTTAAAGACGGAGGGAGTAATAGTGCTTGTGCACATGGAATCGTACGTCTCAGACGGTCAATAAATTAAGGGATTATGTCAATAGTTATTATAATCCATTCACGTCCAGTTAGAGATAATCGTGGATATCCAGATTGGAATGGGCTATGTCACTTAGATCTTTGGTACAACCTGACGAAATGAATCAGTGAAAAATTCATATAGCGTGAATAGATAGACATTGAAAATTGTATGTATCAAACGTACATTTATATATGTTTGAAAGGAAAATAATGTAATACAGTCAGAAGCAAAGACTGGTCTTCCGAGTTCCCATTCCCATATTCTCCGCAATTCACTCGCCCATACAGTCAGAAGCATTTATCAGTGCTTCAGCTTCTGCTTGCATCGGTTCACTCGCCCTTGGATCGCACCAGCTGTGAAGGCAATATTCCGTTCGTGGTCTCTGCCGATCACACCCCAACCACCAGCGTCTGATAGATGGTCCTAGCATGGAGCAATGGAGCTCACCGGACTCGATAAAACGCCCAATCTGGTACTGCAATTCATTAACTGACAGGACTCGCTCGCACCGGTTTGCATTTCTCAGTTTTGAACAAAAGAGGTCGGGAGCTCTTTTTAAATACTGGGGAATTACGAGGTGTTAAAACTACGAATTGTTTTATAGCCGAAAACCTCGAAGTATGTAAAACCATAATATTACTAGAAACTGTGGTATTTTTATAATAATTTATTAGAACCATGGAGGAGAACTCCATGTAATACGTACTCCCTCCGTTCCAAATTAGATGACTTTCATTTGTCCACGTGGATGTATCTAGACATGTTACAAGTATAAATACATTCACATTTGGACAAATGAAAATCATCTAATTTAGAACGGAGGGAGTATATTAGAAGGAGAGAGCCGAAGAATGGAATTTTTATAATATTTTTAAAACATTTTGCCATGTTAGCATTCGCAAACAAATGCTTATCTTAGAACCAGGTTCGTGTATATAATTATTGTCTCTCTGAGAACTAGGTTCGTTCAATGTAACCTTGTGAAAATGGATCTCAGCCAACAACTTCGAAAGAATAATTCTTTTGGAGAAATCTAAAGGATGAAATCAAAAGCTAAAGCACTTTTTACTACCGAGAATTTTTGCTAACCTTATCCCACCTGTGTCAAAGAGACGAAGAGGAAGAGCATCTGCATCACTAGCAGATATACTGAAAAAACGTCTCGGACCCGATTTTTTTAGCTGATATGCTGGTTTGTACCTTTTTGTGTGTGGCCAAAACATGCTTCGTATATCGGCCCGGGCCGAAAAAATAATATCCGGGGCACACTATATCGCCCTCCTGCCACATATCGAGGGTACATGGGGTTAACCCCTCCTTGATCCCCTCCGCGCGTATCGTTTTCCCCACCGCCGCGAAGAAGAATAACTCCAGCGAGAAATTTGTCGATCCAATCCATCGCAAAATGGAGCGCGGTCTCGGCGGTGTGCCTCCTCCGGACGGCTTGGGTGGTGCGTCTCCTTCGGTCGGCAACGATGCAAATGTGGAGGACGTGCTGCCGGCCTTGGAGTACTCTGCCTCCTCCGAGGAGGATACTCTGAGACGGCGAGGATTACTACGTCGACGTTGCCGAGGAGCTTGCCGCCATCACGACGACGACGAGTTGCTGGGAGCGCATCCGGGCCAAGTCGGTGCGCTTCTAGCGGTGCGTTGAGAACGGCGTTGTTGGGCCGCCTGGCTGTTCGACGCGGTGAATGCGAAACAACTCGTGTGTCGCCTATGCCAGGACGCCGAGCACCGAGCGCGCCCACGGCAGTGGGAGAAGGAGGACCGCACCAACGTCTCGTCCTACGTGAACTCTGACGCAGCTCCAAGTAGTGTGTGGCGCGCCGCTGGCAGAAGGCCCTACTGGTGGCCTCTTTTGTTAGTTTACGGTTAGATTAGGATTGCTGATCAAAATCTAGCCCTAAAATGTTTGTATGAACTATGTATGAACCGTTGTTTGCCGATCAAAACGATGAAATCTAGCGGTGAAGTTTTTTTTAAAGAAAAATAAAAAAGAGTCAGTTCAAATCTATACTTTTTATAAAACAAAACCCCACTAACTGGAATTAATGATTCTATCTCAACATGCAAGATATCCACATCACTTACTTTTTTAGCCAACCAATTGTTCACGTCATCTCACTAACGTTCATTACTTATTTTCTATTCCTACATGCAAGTATCAACATCATTTTTCCTTTGGGCTTTAAATTGTCCACGTCATCCTTTGTTTTTCGTTTGAACGATAATCACACCATCCAGCTACGTAATTACAAAATTAAATCATGTGTTAGGGGAACACTGAAGTTAGTTTCGCTCATGAAGTTAACTTTTTTTCTTGCACATTTTTATAGTCAACTTTAGATTTCACGTGTTTATTAGATTTCTTAAAAGATACCCGCTGCAACGCGCGGGGTATCGTTCTACTTTAGTATATATGTTCTGCCGCTGCTAATTCTATACCTCAAACTGTGTTTGAGGGTACCTGACACCAGTTTTACGAGTTATAGTTCTACGGGATCTGCTAGGAGGCTCTATCTCCCTAAGTTGGATGTTAAGCTACATGTCACTCAGCATGCATGTATCATTAACACATGTATCGAAGACCACATGTCACGGACACGGCGATTTGGGTCATAGGTCTAGATGCACCCATTAGGTAAAACATTTTTTTTGTAAATGTCAAAAAAAATTAAAAAAATCTAGATATACGTTAGCACCCGTTATGTTAGCACAAAAAGTTTCGCGAAGAAAACACATTTTTTGCGGGCTGTGCAAAAAAGACAAAAAACATGTCGCGTACAAAGTCATGTTGAAAATCCGAAATTTGTCTTTTTTGCACAGGCCGGAAAAATATATTTTTTTTCGCGAAACTTTTTGTACCAACATACAATGTCCGTGTGTATATCCAAAAAATTTATTTGGAATTTTTGAACATTTTAAAAATTGATTTTTAAGCAGTGGGTGCATCTGGACCTATGACCCAATATGAATTTCCCACATGTCACTCACACAAAGAGTACCACACAAACTTGCCTTATAGAATAATCTCATGGCTAAAGCTCTTCTCCCTTGCCAATTGAAAAATGTGCATTTATTGACATCTATTAACTATATTGGGTCATAGTTAATTAATCTCTTAATCAAGTTCATAAGTAGGCCAACTTTTCCTATTTCCATTCTTCGACTGAAATCATTCGCGCGAACTTGGTATGGAGCCGTTTTGGTTCCCGTGTCTCCTTCCTCTTCAAGCTAAGAAGGAGACGGCCTCGTTCATACCATATTCAGCCAGTGAGGCCTCGGCAGTCCCCCCCCCTCCCTCCGTCCGCCGCTCTAGCGATAGTTGGGAGGGGGACCCAAGTCATCGTCCCCTGTTGTAAATTTAGGGTTAGGTTTTGTGTTATCCCCGACGATGGTTGGTTAGCAGCATGACTGACTTCGGAATAAGTGTTTGAGGGATATGTGGGAGGTCGTCTTACGATGTTACTGCTGTGCAATGAATGTGCTATCCTTGGGTGGGACGGTGGTCACCCTTGCTGGCGCAGACGATGTGCGAGGGAAGATGACAGTCGAAGAACTAGGAAGGCGGTGTTAAAATATAAAGCCTAGCCCTTTCCATCAGTTCGGATTTTTGGGATAATTGGCTAGTGCATCTATTTAATATGGTATCAGAGCCAGGTGGTCTTAAGTTCAAACCCCGGCTAACGCGCTATTTAATAAAAATTAGTTGCGGCCTCCCCATCTACCCCACGTCTAAGGTCTTACCGTTTGTCCAGCCTAGACGTGAGGGGGAGTGTTAAAATATAAAGCCTAGCCATTCCATCGGTTCGGACTTTTGGGATAATTGGCTAGTGCATCAATTTAATAGGCGGTCCATGGGTGGCGACTCCGGTGCTTTGCCTTGACAACGCCAACGACAAGCAGCAGTTCCAAGATGTGAGGATCACGTGGACGTTTCTCGGTCGACGAACCACAACGACTTCGGCTCCACGGTCGAGCCTCTTCATTGGCTCACAAAGCCCTATCCGGCGATGGTGCTTCCTTACATGTACGGAGATGGCATGTACAAACCCCCTCTCCCTTTGCCTGTTAAAAGAATGCACTCATAAGTATTCATTAACTTATATAAACATATATTCGGTAATAATTAATCTGATTTCATAAGTAGACCAACTTTTCCTATTTCTATTTTTCGACAGAACTCATCAGCCCCTATTTATTCCCTAGATGTCGCTTTCCCAACGCATTATTCTGTTGTACACACATTTATCCCCATCCAATTGCTCCACTGTTTTTTTTTGTGAAACACGTATAACGAGACGCTCACATACACGTGCACACACTCATCTCTATGAACGCACGCACGCACACCCTCCTATGAGCACCTCCGAAAGACTGAGCCGGCGGTCGGGTCTTGACATTGACGAAGTCATCACAAGCGCCTCGCTGTCGACGGAAACGTCGCCTCACACTGAAAAATATTCGCCTAAATGAGAAAATCAGTGTCAAACCTGAGGTTTGAACTCTGTTGGGCTAGGGGTACAACCACCCTCCTAACCATCTTGCCCACAGTCAAGTTCTCAATTGCCCACTGTTCGCTGAGATCATGTCAAGCCTTATATAAAGCGGCAACCGTCGTTTACTCCCGAGACTCTGCCTTCCAAACCCAACTACAGTAACTCATCGACGGCCAAGGCGCACGCAGCCGCCATGGCCAGAGGAGGGTTCGCCCCGGGGACGGCGCCGGCCGCGCACACGGCTACGGGGACGGCCAAGTGACGATCTCCGTCGTGGTCACCTGCCTCATGGCCGCCTCGTGCGGCCTCATGTTCGGCTACGACATTGGCGTCTCAGGTGCGCACGCACTCTGAACAGGATATGCTTTGCGTTTATTCATGGCTTAGCTCATCACGAACACCTTCGATCTCAGTTAGAAGGAGGCATGAGTGCAGCTCAAGTCATGTATATTTTCTCTATGGGGTTGTCACTTGTCAGTATTACTGCTACACTTGATTAACCTTCCAACTAATGCTCCAACAGAGTAATTTTAGGCTTGTCTATTCATAGTAATTAAGCGGGAGAAGTTACCGCTCTATTTGGTTTACTACTGATTATAGCTCACTATTCTGTCCTGCTGATAAAAAAATAAAGAACGATAAGGATCAATACAGAAATATCAGATGGGCACGCACTTATACGTTTGCAACTTCTAGTGCAAGAAAATATCAAGATCTCATCGCCGACTAAATTGTCCAGTTTCCAGCGCGGTTTGTCCTTGTAGTTATCTGGCAAATCTTCCTAGCTACAGACCAGCAAACATTTAATAAAGGCTCGCGTTTGGCGTGTGTGATTTTTACCCAATATATATACAAGAAACGCATAAAGTGTGTGTGATTTTTCTCTGCGTGTACTCTTCCATATATGATATGCAGCATACGTCCAAAAAATTCAACTTTGACCCCAATATTATTTAAAAAATATATATACTACTAAGCACGACTGCGATGCGTATTCAATTTTGACTGAGAGATAAAGGCAGGCACATTGACTAAGCACGATTTCGCTGTCTAGAGAGTCGTTATCGGTGGAGAACAAGTAAACAGAGAGCAGGACTTGGTT